>PVKU01000532.1:303913-459826 GCA_004027475.1 Anoura caudifer
GAGAGAGAGAGAGAGAGAGAGAGAGAGAGAGAGATGGTGAGGGCAAAAGCTGAAAACAAATACTGACAACGGCCCCATCCTTTGAATCGGAGTCAGAGGTCAGAGGTGGACCCTGACAGGGGCCAAGACCCTTCCCGCGGTGCTGAAGTTCTCTGCCTGGTAGAGCAGCAGAATTGGCTGTCCCAGCTGAACCAAGCCCCATGCAGGCCACGGTGCCCACCGGCTGGTGGGCTAAATAGCTCAGCTCAGGAGCCAAGTGGGGACCCCACTGGCTAAGTTTGGGGTGGGACTCATCTGGAGTGGATCCCACCCACCCTCAAAGAGGAGGCTGCAGGCCAGGGACTTGCTGAAGAATCTTCCCCAGGTGCACTGCCTTCCAGGGCAGAGCTGGTCTTTTTCCTTTTTTTTTTTTTTTCTTTTTTATATTTAACACTGAGCAACCACAGGGTCTTGCTGCAAACCCCAGAGCCAGGTGCCTTCCTGCTGGCACTCGGGGTGTGCAGTCACTGCCCCATTCCAAGGATGTTTTAACCCTTTCTAGTTCAGGCCACTGCCTGTCGGATCTGGGAGGCCAGCGGAGGAGGCGCCTCCGGGTCACGCAGGGCTCACTAACCAGCCTGCCTGCTCTCCCTCCCATGGATGGGAACTCTTCAGTGGGCAGGACACAGGAGGCCAAGCCTCCGAGGTTGGCCCAGGGAAGGCAGGCCCAGCAGGAGCCTCGCTCACAGCCAGCCACTTTGGAGTGCAGAGAAGAGCGATGACTGGCTGGTCGGGCTCAGCCCCAAACCCCAACCATAGCTGCTACTGCCTGAGTGCCAACCACGAGCCAGGAGCCATGCCTACCTTTCTATACACAATGTCTCACTTATTCCTCACGCAGCTCTGGGAGGCAGGTGCAGCCAGTGTTCCCGCTCCACAGACCAGGAAACCCAGGGATGGGCACGGGGGCTTTCCCAGGTCACACCATTGGCCGGTGGTCTCTGACCCCAGCACCTGCCCGCACAGTCACTGCACTATGCTGCTACCAGTGACCCCCACTTAGCCCCGCTCCACTGTCAGACTCTTTCCCAGTCAAATCCCAGACCCCCCCAGGGTCACTCTCTCTGGGGGCATTTGGACATCCTAAGCTCCTAGAGCCACTGTGTGAGCCGCTGTCCTAGGCTGCCCACCACCCCACCCAAGGTGTTTGCTCCAGCCTGGGCCATGCAGGCCAGTGCTCCCGACCTGGCGTGGGGGTGGGGCATTTGGCAGGTTTCACAGACCCTTGTTTCCTCTGGTCATAAACAGGGGTTTTCCTGATAACGCTGGGGGATGGGAAGGTGATGTGGCCGTGGTCCCGATGGCCATGGGTCAGACCTGGACCCCCACTGCTGTGACCAAGGCAATCTCACCAGCTGTGTCCATGGGCCCCTGGCCCTGTTACTCCAATGCCTTTGTAGGAGTATTTTTAGCAGAACCATTTTTTTTCCAAAATAAATGTGAACTGTAAAAATTATCACATGGACTCACAAGGATTTTTCTGGTTTGGTTTGGTGCTTTTGCTGAGGTTCCCCAGGGAATGCATGGGGTCCCTGGAGGTCCTGGTGAGGCTGTGAAGCATCATTAGGAGTTTTCCAGAGCTGAGGATGAGGCCAGGGCCATGGCTGGGACTGGGGTTGGGGGTGAGGCTGGGGTGGCGATTTGGCCCCGGCTGGGGAGGGGCGTTGACCTGGAGCAGCAACTCCTAAGTGCGCCCAGAGGCATCTGAGTTTGAGCTCTGCCCTCAGGGGTCCCAGGGAGTGAATCCCATCTCTGTCACCTATTGGCCAAGTCTCCATGGAGAAGTCACATAACTGCTCTAAGCCTCATTTTCACGTCTGTAAAATGGGGCAATGACATCTAACTCCTAGCACGTAGGTGACGATTAAATGAAAGGAAGCCCAAGGAGTGCGTAGCACACACAAATGCTGGCTCGCACACAGGGTTTGGCTGGGAAGGGTCGGGGCCCAGGTCTGCCACACTCAGCTGTATTCTCCACGGGCAGGACAATGCCGGACCTACCAGAGGATCTCAGTAACTATCTGTCAAATATACTTGAAGTTCTGCTTTAAAAAAAAAAAAAAAAAAAAGGAAGGGGGTGTTCAGGGAGGGTTCATTAGGCAAATTTTAGACTTGGGCAAGATGATCAGATTTTTTTACTTAACTATGCTTAAAATCCTATATTTTTTAAGTATTTTTAAAAAGATTTTATTTATTCATTTTTAGACAAAGGGGAAGAGAAGGAGAGAAACATTAACATGTGGTTATCTCCCCAGTTCCTGCAACCCAGGGATCTGCCCTGACTGGGGATCAAACCAGCAACCCTTTGGTTCCCGGACCCGCACTCAATCCACTGAGCTACGCCAGTCAGGTTGAAGTCTTGTACTTTAAAAGTGCAATATGAATCTCTAACTGCAGGGTGTACAACCTTTTGGCAATTCTGGGCCACACCAGAATAAGAAGAGTTGTCTAGGGCCACACATTAAATGCATTGTGAAGCGTAATCACAAAAAAATTTCATAATATTTTAAGTAAATTTACAATTTTGCTTTAGGCCACATTCACAGCCATCCTGAGCCATATGCGACCCACAGACCAGCAGTTGGACACCCCTAAGTCTAAAGGTTTCATCATCTTCGGGGTTTCCCATTTTGGAGGGAGCCTCTCACAGGACCAGCGTCCCTGGGAGCACACTTGGAGAAGCTAACCAGCCCAGGCAACGCTCTGGGGGTCGAAGGCACAGCAGGGCTGAGACCAACGTTGGGCCTGGAAATGTGGTGGAGAAGTCAGAGGGGCGGGGCGTCTGAGGCTGTCACTCACTCTCTCTGTCTCTCTCTCTCTCTCACTCTCTCATTGGAAGAGCACTGAGCACACCCCTGCTACACAACAGGTGCTGCATGAGACACCCCGGGGGAGACAGAAGTGGTGCAACAATCCAAGTGTCCACGGCTTCTGGGAAGGGTGCAGTTAACCCTGGACGGGAGCCCCTGGAGGCCCCAACCAGGGCTCTAAGGCATAGTCGGGCGTTTTCCTGGAGGCTAGAAGTGGACAAAGCGTTTCGGGTAGAGGGGCCAGCAGACACAAAGGTATGAAGTCAAGAGGGATAGACAGGGTCCGGCACAAAGAACATCCTTTTTTATTACAAAATCATAAGCATGTCATTCTGTAACATAACAATATCACACCCAAGCACACCCTAAGACATTTTAGGTGAAATGTTCAAATTAAAACTATGAAAGATTACACCCATAGTCTTACCCTACCAACCACACTCAAGCAGGCCTTACTTCTGCCGGACCCTGTATTTTGTGATGTGAATTACTATGTAAGTAAAGTAGATGTAAACGTGACCACCACATTAAAAATAACAGCCCTGGCTGGTGTGGCTCAGTGCATTGAGTGTCGGCCTACAAACCAAAAGTTTGCTGGTTTGATTCCTCGTCCGGGCACTTGCCTGGGTTGGGGGCATGGGAGAGGCAACCAGTTGATGTTTCTCTCACACATCACTGTTTCTCTGCCTTGCTTTCTCCCTCTCTCTAAAAATAAATAAATAACATCTTTTTAAAAAACCAGCAAGTGACAGTCTAACCAGTTTGCACATACTGGCGACAGGGCTGCCAGCCCCTGCGAGGTGCCCTTGGGTGCTGGGTGAAGAGGATTCTGAGAGCCCACGGTGAAGCCAGCTGGGTCACATACCACTCTCGGGGACAGAGCACCGTTAGAGCCCAGCGTGCCAACCCAAGGCCTTCCTTACACACTCTGGGGCCGCTGACCCATCACCCAAGACAACATCAGTCTGTCCCAGGCCAGTGCCTCTGCGAAGGCTGACGCCTCGCAGTCCCGCCTGCCCCAGTTCCTGGCCTGCACTGGGCTCCACCTGGGCTCTCCTGCCCATTCTCGGACCCAGCGCAGTCTCCTGGGGGTCTGGCCCAGGTCCCCTCCCTCCCAGCTCTCTCACCAGTCCCTACATGTTCCTGTCAATCTCCTGCTCACTCTTCTCTCCCACCCAAGGGGCAGCTGAGACCTCTCATTGTCCCTCCTGGCTCTATATGGACATCCACAGGCCCAGTCATTTCACAGGGACAGAGGCATTGTTGCTGCCAAAAATGTGTCACCAAGGAGACAAAGGGAAACAGGGGAGGAGCTTTCCCCATAGTCTGTCACTGAGTTTGGCATCATGGCCACAGGGCCGCTCTCCCAGCTCCAGGTGGGACTGTAGAAATGGCCTGCCCCCCACCCCCATGCATCCTCATCAGACCTAAGTGTCTGCTGGACCAGCTCTGCCCCAGACATCCTGATGGCTCGGCATGCAGAGCCTGGGGCCACCAGCAGCCCCTCCCCCTGCCCACTGCTGGCACCTCCTCCCCTTCTGGCCCCTGGATGGCACGATGGCAGACTTGAGATTCTGCGGCTACTGCTGCTGCTGGTTCCAAGGCAGCAAGACATGAGCTGATGCCTTCCCCAGCCTCCCACCCCTATCCACACACACACACATGCACAGAGAGCCCCCTTCACCCCATACACACTCATTTGTGCCATTGGCCACACACACACAGGCACACACAGAGCCGTCAAATCCTTCCCGCCCACATATTCACACATACACATGCACAAGTGGGTGCAGGCTCATGTTCAAGCTCACCCCACACTGATCCAACCACACACACACACACACACACACACCTCTGTGTCACCTCTCCACCACAGATACCTCGCCCAGCACTTGCTTTCTGTCAGGCGTGGATCGGCCTGCTTAATCCCTTAGACCCTGCTTCCTGCGCTCTCCGCTCTCCGTGGTGAAAGGCCCGGCCTGCGTTGGGGGAGGGGATTATTCCTAATGTCCAGTCTTTTGCAAGTCCAGGCAAGAGAGGAAGTCAAGGAACAGAAGGGCCAGGGTGTGGGCAGCATCACCCCTCGTAGTTCCCTGAGCATCAAGAGTCCTGCTGAAACAGTCACGGCAGGAGGGGGAGGGTCCCCCGAGTTAAAGGGAGGAGGACTGAAGAGGGCGCAATAAGGAGGGCAGAGGAAGTCTGCCCAAAGCCTGGGGTTCCAGCATGGAGAGCATGACAGACCCCACCTTGCAAGACCTGCGTGAGAGTGAAATAGAGAACGGGGGCCAGCATGTGGGGTCCTGGCAGAGTGCTCGCGCACAGCCAGGCACCCAGAGGGGCTCTGGGCTACTCCCTGTCCGGATAGGAAGCAAGGGGTTGAAGATTGAGCTAACCCTCCTATCCATGGAGCCACTCTGCCCCCTGGGGGCAGGAGCTGGTAACAGGCCAGAGGCGAGCGCCAGACAAGAAGCTTGGTACCCAGGGGCTGGTGGGCAGTGGTGAGGATTTGCCTCCCTGCCTCCTGCTCCCCACCCCAGCGGAGGTCCAGGCTAGCCTGGGGAATTAGAGATGCAGTGATGGGGCAGGAAGCAGAGAAGGTTGCACAAAAGCTTACCCCTCCCTCTTCAGACCTCCCTCTCCTGACATTAGTACCGTATTTTGCTGTGTATAACGCACAGCCACGTTTTTGTGCACATTATACATGGGATTATTATACCCATGGTGTGTAATCATTATACCTGTGTATAATGTGCATCCTTATTTTTCCCTCAGAAATTTGGGCAAAAAAAAGTGTGCGTTATACACAGCAAAATACGGTAATGCTGTGTCTCAGACCAGGCATTTGGTCCCAGAATTTTCCTATAGTGAGAATGCAGGAGCAGCCAATAGGGTTGAAATGAGGGACTCGTGAATTTTTCTGAAGGTTGTAGTTACCTAACCAGTGTGCTTTCTTTATTATTTTTTAAAGATTTTATTTACTTTAAAAAAATTTTTTTTCAAGAGGTTAAGGGAAAGGGAAAGAGAGGGGGAGAAACGCCAATGTGTGGTTGCCTCCCACATGCCCCCCACTGGGGACCTGGCCAGCAACCCAGGCATGTGCCCTGGCTGGGAATTAAACTGGCGATCCCTGGATTTGCAGGCCGGCACTGAACCACTGAGCCACACCAGCCAGGGAGTTTGTTGGGGGTTATCTGGGGAAGGGGCACCACCACCACACACAGTTTGTCACGGAATGCCCACAACCATCCAGGGATGGTTACTACCAGGGGTGCTGCTGAGAGTTTGTCGACTGACTCCCCAAATGGGGTTCACGAACGCTGGCTGACATTTTTGTCTGGGTTAAGGACTAAGACAAAAGTGAAGAAGTGAAGGTGTGTGTTGGGACTTAACTCATTCCTCAATGACATGAGTCTCTTCTTCACTCAATCAGATAATAGTTTCAAACACTGGAAAAGTATTTCCTCAATTTTTGGTGCTATTCTCCATATCACACTTTTACATTTAATCTACATTAACGTGTTACCAACACTTTCTTAGGCCTGGACAATCAACAAAAGGATAAACAAATGAAGCCTGTATTTGCAGTCACTGCCACTTTCCTTGGTGTAAATACTCCCACCCAGGCCAATTTCAAACTACCAACAAGAGTCACTGAACACCGGCTCGGGAAAGGATGCTCAGTAACACATCATTCATTGCAAAGTATTTCCAGAATTCAGATATAATAGATGTAAATGATAAATAACCTTAAAGCATAGATAATAGCAACACAGTCAAATAATCAGGAACTGACTAAGGTTGAGTCTGTTTTTAATACAACTTATGCGTTCATAAGTTTATATGATTTAATTTTTAATGATGGCATTTAACTACAGGTTCACAAAGTCCCTGGAACTGTGACTGGCTGTTGCCAGCCCGTGAGAACCGGCTGCAGCACAAGAGGGGGCTGCTACCCCATTTCACAAAGGTGGAAGCTGAGGCTCACAGAGGTGGGGTGACTTAAGTGCCCAAGGTCAAGCTGAATGTGGCCTGGTTGGGGAAATGCCCAGGTACATTTTACTCTAAAACTGAGCTCTTTCGGCTCTTTGCTCTATGTTCAAACTCCATCTCAGAAAGGTCTGGCACCTTCTCCCCCCACATCTTCCCTGTGACACTGGAGCACTTCAGTGCTGTCTACAGATTCCCTCTTCTCCCTCCTCTTTCTTCAAAACCAACCCTGAGGCTGGGCCCTTCCTCCCACTATTCCTGGGACACTAAGCCTTGGAGTGAGCCTCTGAGGCCGAAGAAGGAGCCCCTTTGTCCCGGGCACAGTGAGCGATCCCTGCCCCGCTGGCACAGCACACGCTCAGGTGACCTACCAGGTAAGCCCATCGTAGGTCACACCTCCCGATGCAACAAGGAGTGGTAGAAAGAGCCGCGAGTCCTGCAAGCCGAGCCAGAACCTCACGGACCAACTCGTGACCTTGGGCAGGTCTGAGAAAATCGAGGCTATCATCCCTGCCCTCAGGATGGGTCTGACAATGACCTGAACACTGCGTGACCTCTCTCCTGATTTCCTTAAACGGTAGGATTGGGAGGACACCAGGGTACCTCTCGCTTGCCCCCGATGCCTGGAATTCTGCCACCAAGGGTCTCATCTAGGGTTTTCAATTCCATCACTCTTGGAGAAATAGCTGAGAAACCCTGAGTGCTCTCAGGTGCAAGACTGGCAGGCTTCCTCCCTGACAGAGGCCCTGGGCGTGTCCCCTCTTCCCTCTCTTCAGCCTCTCTGCGAGGAGCTATGGCCTGACCACCCTGGCATGAGGTCCACAGCCGGAGGCCTTGGCTTGGGGCTTCCCTTTGTGGAGTCTTAATCTCCCCAGAAGGGAAATCCCAACACCCTGCTTCCCCACATTACCTGCAGTCCCCTCTAGGTCATTCTAAGAGGCTCGAGGTTTACCGCAACAGCTTTTGCTGGGTCTGTCCCTGAGCATCCTAGCGCCCTCCCCACTGCCCACAGCAACCACTAACCCTAGGCCAGGGACTGGCTGGTGGAAGACTGTCAGAGGACTTGACCTTCATCCTGGCTCCGTCCCTATATTCCTGTGTGGTGGAGGCACGTTGCTTCCCCTCTCTGGCATTTCTTGATGGCATTCTCATGCCGGGCTCTGTGCCAGGCCCTGGGCTTACACCTGGGAGCAGGAGAGATGAAGTCCCTGCTGTCTTGAACTCTACAATGCTTATTTAAGCAAGTAAAAGAAATAACAGCAGATCGCCCTAAGCTCTGGGAAAGAAACCAGTGGGTCTCCGTGGCGCCGTCAGGGAAGGCTTTTCTGGAGAGGGGAATTTGAGCAGGGAGCTAAAGGATGAGAAGGCGGCAGCTACGTGAGAGTCCGAGGGAACGCAAGCGCAGAGGAGCCTCGGACTGCTTAGCCTGGGAGGGAGCACTCCCTGCGGCTCTCCAAACGCCCGCTCTGCACCGCCCTGAGGCCCAAGGAGGCGCCCCGGGGAATTTCCATAGGAGCCGAGGGTGGCGCCTCCTCCAGAATAAGTCTGCTTTTAACTGTCTTAAAGATCAAATGTAGATGTTGTTTGAAACTAAATTACATAGCTGAATGACACTCAGAAACCACTAGAAACTCATCTCACTCGCGACCCCACGCATAACAAACAGTTCGCAAACCAGCTGTGGTCCGGGGATCACACTTGCAGTAGCTCTGCCTCGCCCCGCTTTGTCACCTACTCGGTTTCTCTATGAGACATCCCGGTCCCCTTACTTTCCAAACCTAGATTGGAAAGCTGGTAGGTGAGGCAGGGAAGGCTCCACACAAAACCCGGGGTCACTGGGTCTTGAACACCGGCTTCTGCAGCAGCCGCAGCACCCGGTACGTGTTAAGACCCGGCACATCAAAGCCCGGGGACAGCCCGTGGCGGTCCAGGGGGTAGAAGTTGACCAGCTGCCCGTGTTGGGCCTCGAGGGAGAGCCAGGTGTCGCCAAGCGGCAGTGCGCACGGAAACTCGCGGGCCACGTGCAGCTGGAAGACACGGCCGCGCAGGTGGCGCAGCGCCAACGTGCGGAACTCTGGGGGCACCAGGGCCTCGACGCGGGGCCCGAACTGGCGCAGGCGCAGCTCGCCCGCCGGCCCAGCGCGCACCTCATAAAAGGTCAGGTTGGAGAAAGTGAAGTAGCCGGTGAAAGGGCGCGCACTGGGTGGCGGGGCCGGGCTGCGCTCCGCCTCCCGGAGGACCCTCTCCATGGCCGGCAGGAGCACATCGTAGGCCTGCGCCACCAGGTCGGGCCCGGATGGCCGTGGCCCGGCCAGCAGCAGCACCAGGCCCAGGCGCAGCGGTGGCACCAGGGAGAACGTGGCGGCGTAGCCGTCCAAGTCGCCGTCCTTGCGGACCACGCGGTAGCCCCTTTGCGCATGGAACTCCCAAGGGGTGCCGGTCTCGTTGGCGAAGTAGGTGCCCGGGCAGGCCAGCAGCGGTGCTAGCAGTGTCTTGGCCGCGTCGGGCCCCAGAATCCGCTGGGGCCCACTGCCCAGGAGCGCCATGGCCAGCTTGGCCAGGTCAGCAGGGGTGGAGTACATTTGGCCTGAGGGGCGATACCAACCCAGGTCGTAGAGAGGTGCCGGCCTCCCACTGCCGTAGAAGCCAGCCGCCAAGCGGGCACGCACAGCAGGAGTGAGATCGAAGCCTGTGTCTGCCATCCCCAGCGGCTCCAGTACATTCTCCAAGATCCAGCGCTGATAGTCACCCTGAACCGTGTGGGCTGCCAGGACGTGGGCCAGAAGCGAGAAGGCCAGGGTGCTGTAATGGCACCTGGAATGGGAGGGGTGGAAACTGGATGCAGCCCAAGATGAACATCTCTGGACCCTAACTAGCCCCTTCCCACCTGCTCCAACTCTCTGAAATGCCATCAGAGTGTTTATTGGACTGGATTGGTCAGGAACCGGCTTCACTGCATCCCAGATGGTCAGACCCAGCAGAGACTACAGAGATCACTAATTCTACATCCGGGAAGAGGAATGCCCAGAGACGGGCAGAGATTTGCCCTGGGTCTCACAGCAGGTAGGGGGACAGCCAGGCTGGGCAATGTTCCTGGTAAAACAAATCATACTGGTCCTTTACACTTTAGTATGATTTACATTAGCAAATGCAAAACTAGAGTCTTAGACTGTTCTGGGGGAGGGGGAGAATTCTAGCCATCATGTAGCTCAAGGATAAGAAACCAGAGGCAGGATTCACCCCTCCCTTCTCCCCAGCCATGGCAGACACCGATAATCAGTAAGATGTCTCTCTTCTTTTCCGGGGAAGGAGTACTTTCAGCACCCACAAATCCTTTTAGACATTCCCAAACTCTAACGTGACCTCTCTTGTCTACAGACGAAGAAGGTGAGTTTCCAAGAGGCAAAGTGCCTCCTCCAAGGTCACACAGCAAGTTAGTGGCAGTGCCAAAAGCAGGACTCCAGCCCACAGGTGTCTAATCATACCTGGGTCCTTTCTTCCTCAGAAAGTGGTGCCTGAGGTTCAGCATTTGGAGAAGCAGAGGGGCAAGTTTGAAAAAGGGCATCTCCCCCTCCCTGAGAAAAGGCCAGCAGGCCTGGAAGGGTGCCTCTGAGGCAGGGGAGTGCCAGCTGCCCTCTGTCCAGCCCCTCTGCTCCCAGAGCTGGGCTTCTCTGTTCAGCGGCCACCCAGCTCTCCGCTCCCTGTCTCATCAATATTCCATTTATTTCCATTATGGACTTGGCAAAATCTGTGTTTATCTTACTCATCTGCTCACCGTTGACTCATAAGAATGCAAATTCCAGGAGGAGGACCTGGTTGAATTTGTTCTCTGCTGTGTCTCAGTTTAGCACATTCTGGGCAGAGTAGGTAGGTGCTCAATAAATGTTGAGCCAATGAATGGGAAGAACTTGGGGTTCAAATAGACCCTGCCTTGCTGTACCATCCCTCTCCCAGCCTCAGTCTTTCCAGCTGTGGAGTAGGGGCTGTATTCAGTGACCCCTGAGGTCTCGTCTGGCTCTGACCACCCAGGATGAGGCAATCAGTCTCTATCCCGGGGGGGGGGTGTCTCCTCGGGAGGTTCCTGACATTGGCGGAGCATTGAGGCTCATTCCTCACCTGGTTCCCGGGTCCGCTACCAGCACATCATCCTTGAGCAGGCTCAGGGCCTCCTGGGTGCTGCCCCTCCACAGCAGCGAAGTGGACCGGAGCCTTCTGGGCAGCCCTGGGGAGGAACAGTGGTCAGACCTGCTGGGTCAGCTGAGGGTGGGATGATGGGCCTTTGGGTGCACTCCCCCCCACCTCCCATGGGTTGAATGATAACAACAACAAAATCGTCTAAAAAACAAAAATAGTCCAGGATGGATTCTAACCCTGTTTGTGTTCACTGGGCAAGCCCCTGAACCTCCCAAGCCCCAGTCCCTCCATCCATACTGTGAGTGAAATAATCTCTCCATCATAGCGATGTTGTGAGGATTAGGTGAAATAAAATGCTTAGCATGGTGCCTGGTCATAGTAATTGCTCAGAAAATAATTATCATCAACCATAGAAGTTTGACTCCATACAATTCTTGAGATCAGTGGCTGAACAGCTTTGTGGAACTGGCTCTGCTAACCGCTTGGACTTTTCTGTTTATTAGATGTGACAAATATTGGCAGGATCACAGGATTGGAGTTCTTTCCATCCATCCACTCAGCAATAGATTTCAAGCCTCTGTTTTGTGCGAAGGACTGTTCTGAGTACCCAGGATTCAGTAGTGAACGAAGTCTCTACCCATGTGGAGTTTGCATTCTAGCGAAGGGGACAGACAACAAACTAATAAATATTTATACTATGGAGAAAAATAATTTGGTCGGAGGAAGACCTCGCAGAGGTGACTCTTGAGAAGGTAAGAGCTGGAGAAGGCAGAGGGAACAGCAAGTGCAAAGGTCCTGAGGCAGGGATGTCCTGGTGTGTTTGAGGAATAGCGTAGAACAGCCTGAGTGGCTGGAGAGGAGTGAGAATGGGGGAGACTTTGGAGGTGAGAGACATTGAGGGTGTGGGTACCAGATCCTATAGGGTGCTACAGGCTACCCGAAGGACCTGGCTTCTTCCCTGGGCGGGATGGGGCCACTGCAGGGGTTGTGAGCAGAGGAGTGGTGTAATCTGACATATATGGTGTCAAGGTTGCACTGGCGGCTGCGCAAACACAGACATTCGGGGGCAACGGCAGAAGCAGGGAAGCCTGTTAGCACACGGACGATTCCATGTTCAGACGGTGGTGGCTTAGACTAGGCTGCTGGCAGTGGCGGTGGTGAGGAGTGGGTGGATTCTGGACATGTCTGAGAGTGGATCCAACAGAATTTGTCCCTGGAGAAGGCGTGGAGGGTGTGCGGTGAGAGCTATCAGGATGACTCTAAGGCTTTTGGCCTGAGTAACTCAGGGGTGGAGTCCCAAGTCCTGGATTTAAGTTCTGACTGTAGCATTTCATGCTGTGTGACCCCAGACCATGTGCTTTACCTCTCTGAGCCTCTGTATGCTTGTCTTTAAGTGGACTGAAGCACCTGCAGCGGTCTTCCTCTGAGGTGTTGCAAGACTTAATTAAGAGAATGGATAACAAGCTCCCAAAATGGGGAAAAGCCCAGATTAGGGCGAGGGTCAATCGTAAAAGACATCGAGAGCCTAGAATGGAGTCATTTCAGCTGCTATACGCTTACTTGAACCCTTTGGGCTAAGAGGAGACATGACGAAACAGGAGCCCTGGGCTGGGCTCTCTGGGTATATGAAGAACAATCCGCAACGCACCCCTAGAGGGAGCCCTGGAGTCAGATTAAAAGTAGGATGGATTTAACAGGAGGCTCACTGAATTTAAACCTCAGAGTCCCTCACCTGTGGGGCCCCTTCCAAGACCTGTCTCTAGTTTTGAATTTATAACATTGTATTCTTGAAAAGGACCCCAACATTATATCGGTATCAGGCCCTACTAAACCTAGGTGTACCCCTGGCCACAATAACCAGAGCTACATTGACAAGTACCTGCTGTGCGCCAAGTACTCTGCTGAACACCGTATACGCATTAGCTCATTTAACCCCCCACAGTAGCCTGAACTCCCGCCATCTCCCAGAGGGGAAAAATAAGGCTCAGGGAATTTAAGTGACCTGCTCCAGATCGCACAGCTAGGAGGAATCCCAGTACACGTGCCCTTCACGACCAGGCCAGCCTCCTCCAAGGGCTGATCCTGTCCTGCCTAGGCTGCTCAGGGGAGCCCCCCCTGCACTGAGCCCCAGCCATGTTCACCGACCGAGACTCAGGCCTGAGCTCACTTTGTAAAGTGACAGAATGGTGGGCACTCGCGAAGAATTCCTGCCCTTCGAGGTGATAGATTGGTGACTGCAAATATGAGCAATGAAGGGCATTTGGGGGGTGCATGGTGCCCGCCTTCTCCCCCTTGGATGGATCATTCACTATGTAGCTCAGCCTGGCAGCCACCCTCACACACCCCTGCTTCAAACTCACCCTCCTCAGTCACAGGTGGCCGACGGACACATGGGCCAGGGGAGGAGGATGCCTCGGAAGCTTCCGGAGCTACACCGCAGCATCCAGCCTGTTTTGATCCAGTGCTGCCCAGTACCCCGGCCAGCTCCCGCCCTCCTGTTATGGCACTTCATCTTGGCTTATTGCATCACCACTATTATTATGATCACCATATAATTTATTTTTAATAAGTAGTTCATTTACATGATCCACAATTCAGCAGACACCAAGGGATGCACGATGAAGTTTTCTCCTGCCCTGTCCCCAGCCACCCAGTTCCCCTCCCTGGGTGCAACCCATTGTACCAACCACTTTAATTCCCTTCCAAAGACATTTGAGATACACACACGTGTGTGTGCACGTGCATGCGTGCATACACATGCATAATGTACATGCATTCATGTGTGTGTGTTATTTATACATATGGTAGTCAACACATGTTATGAGCTTTTCTCCCACTTAACATTGTATCTTACTCTTAGTACATAAAGAACATGGTTACCTTTTCTTGAGGCTACAGAGTATTTGTGGCGTGTAGCTGTGGCATATTTTATTAATTCACTCCCCTATTCATAGATCTTTAGGTTGTTTCACTGTTTTGCTACTACAGTGCTATAGTGAATAGCGAGTTCACACCTCCTTACTCCATGTGTGAGTACACCTGTAAATTCCCTAGAAGTGTGACTTCCAAGTCAAAAGATATATGCATGTGGAATTGTGAGAGAGATGACCAAGCGCCCTCCCTACAGGCGGTGCCGCCTGAAATGCCCGCCACCGATGTACAAGAGGGCCTGTTTCATTGTAACCCCACCAAGTCTGTGCATCCAGCACTTGGGCCTTTGCCAGTCCGAAAGGGGGAAGATGTCTCTCAGTGGTTTTAATTTGCATTAGTTTTGTTATGAATGAGGTTGAGCATCTTTTAATATTTTTTTAATATTCTTAAGGGCCATTGTGGTTCCTTTTCTGTGAACTGTCTATTCTGTTCCACCCTTTACCCATTTTTCTATTGGGTTGTTGGTCTCTGTATTGATTTGTGGGCGATCTTTATATATTAAGGGAAACTAGGTCTTCATGAGAGAATTGTCTACAAATATTGACTTGCTCTTGACATAATAAGCAGATCTTGACATGTCAACTTGCTTTTGACCTACCAACTGATCTTGATTTGTCCACTTGATCTAAAGTCATAGGCTTCACCTCAGCTTTTGCCTCACCCGCTCTTTCTATCTCCAGCCCGCTGCCCAGGGAGGGTGAGAGGGAGCTACGGCTAGTTCAGGAAGCAGAGCAGGGAGTGGGCCTGGCCTGGCTGGATGAGCACCTGCTCATCAGTTCCCCCACCTGCAATCTTTGGGGCCAAGGAAGATCAGTTCAGAACCACTCACCTGAAAGCTGGCTGGCCATCCTTCGGAGGGTGACAGGCGAAGGCCTTGGGGCTGGGCCCACCTCCTCCAGCCCATCCATCAGCCTCCCTTGTTGCGGAGCTGAGGCCGCACCCAGCGGGTTGTTGATGGTGAAGGTGCTGGCATACCGTTCCAGGGGGTCATCTAGAGAGGCCACGATGCCCTCCTCCCACAGGCGGTACAGCATGAGGACTGGAAAGATCTTGGAGAGGCTGGAGATCCTGGACAGTGTCGGGGGGCACAGGGCACATCCTGTTGGCCCCACGACCCATCTCCACCCTGCACCCCAGCCTCTAACTTTCCAGCCTTCTAGGAAAGCACTGAGTCCGCCTTCTTCAGCGGCCCAGCTGGAGTTCACCAGCCTCTGTAGAACTGGCTTTGGGATGCTGGAGAACATCCCAGAGGCAGCGGGGCTGGGCTGGATGGGGACTCCAGCCTAGAGTGTCCAACCTTTTGGCGTCTCTGGACTGCACTGGGAAAAGAGCCACGCATGTCTTGGGCCACACATTAAGTACACAAACACTAACGAAAACTGATGAGCAAAAGAAAGGTTTTAAGTAAATTTACAGTTCTGTGTTGGGCTGCATCCATAGCCATGCTGGGCTGCATGCGGCCCACAGGCTGCCGGTTGGACACCCCTGTGGCATCTGCCCCAGGGCAGGCCCTCCCCCAGGCCTTCCCACTGCCTCTCACTGGCTGAGTGGTCTTAGGCCAGTACTAGACTTTCTGAGGCTCAGTGTACTTATCTGCTTCACAAAGTTGTAGAAAGGATTGAACAAGACTGTGCACATCAAGTGTTTGAAGTGTTTGGCAACATACCTGGCAGGCAGTAAGTGCTCAATAAGTGGCAGGAAGTATACCTGCTGTCCCCGTACTTGGCCCCATTGTGAATGGCGCAGTGTGCGGGGATGCGGTGTGAAAGGAACTGCTGTAATCCTCCCAATTTCTCCGCAAGCAAATGCTCTCACTTTGCATTGTGAGCTTTAAGGAGCTTGCAGGCAAACCTAGGAGGGTAGACTCTGTGTGCAGCAGAATGTCCCCCAGTAGTTTCTATCTGGGCCACTGCTGCCAGGTGGCAGGGGCCTGGGGCAAGAGCCCAGGACTGGTTACGATTCCACTGTGGCACATGGAAGTGAGGGAGGGATGGGACACAAGGGAGCCTCTTGTAGTTAGGGAGGTTTGGGACTCAGCGCTCTCCAGAAGGGATTCCTTCCTGACCTGTTACCCCTGGGGTGCGATGTTGGGCACTCACTGGTCCCCTCTGGACCTCAGTCTCCTCATCTATTAAATTGTCAGGACTTCATAAGGGACCCCGACAGCTTGGAGGCACCCCCCAAGTCGTGACTCTCTTGAGTCCTCTCATCCCTCACCCCCTCCCCAGGACCCTGGAGGTCGCCCAGCTGACCGGTACATGGTGGACTCATTGGGAGGCCCAGAATCTGGGTCTGAGCCGTTCTTCTTCCCAAAGTTCCCAGTCCAGAGCACGGTGTCACTATGGATGACAACTGCAGACATGGCAGCCAGCCCTGGGGCAGACAGCGCCCCGCGCAGGGTCCCGTCCACCTTGCAGGAGAAGAGCAGGGGGCTCAGAGCGTGGGTGCAGAGACACATCCCACCTGTTGTCTGCACACCCAGCCCATTCCCACACCACACCCTGCACATAGCACCCCTGCCTGGCTCCCCTCTACGCTCCCCTCACCCAGTGAGCCTCCAGACCTTGGGCTCCCAAACCATGCCCCTGCAGTGGGCCCCCGCCCTGGCTGCAGTCGGAGCAGCTCCCCTAGATTGTGTTTTACATGTGGGGCTTCCTCATGAGGTTTTTGTTCAAATAAACATTTCCTTGGCAAAACATAAAAGAAAGGAACAGACAAAAGTACCAATCTAGTCAAATCCTTCCGTGTCTGATGCCCTAGAAAACCTCCGATAGGCCTAGTCTGATCCCCTAGTGTTGGCGAATTCACTGTTTCTAGGAGGCCCCTAAGTTCTCTTTGAACATTGAAAAAATACATCATTCTTCTCAGCGATGACGTGTATCGGTGGTGACAACAGCTAACACATACCAGCATTTAGAATGTGCCAGGCCCGGTATAAAGTGATTTTCACGTATCATCTCACATAGTCCTCATAATAAGTCAGTGCTAATTTCTCCCCGTTTGACAGAAGGGAAGACTGAGTCTATGATATATACGAAGTGACTTGCCCCAGAGACTAATGGCTCGTGGAATCAGCATTAGAACCCCATGCTAACTGCAGCCCCAGTTCTTAACGGACTGCCGGCCCAGCCGGCCGAGGAGTTCTCCTGTCCCGAGTCGAGTTCTGGCTAACTGTAGCTTCCGCCCCTGCACTGACTTTGCCTCTGACTCTCAGTTTGCTCCTCTGCAGACAGCGGCTCACCAGGTGCTCACATACAGAGGTGGGCGCACACCAGGTGCTCACGAGAAGGCAGCCGCGGTTGTTATCGCTGCTTTTTCTTTCATGATGTGACCGCCCCCCCCCCACCAGGGAGCTGCATGGCACACTTCCGTGCCCTCCCCTTCACAACAGCCGTTCAGAGAGACTGTGTCTCTCTGCCTTGGCCTGCGCCTTCTCTTATGTGGAAGCACCAGCCTCCTTCCCTCCAGCTGTTCTTTGGGTGACAGTTTCGAGTCCCCCCACCACGCTGCTGCTCATTCACTTCCCATCATGACTCATCTGTCCATGTCTCCTAAGGTGAGTGACCCAAGTGGCTGGGGCCTGACTGGCACAGACCGCAGCTAGCTGACAGCCGCCTCTACTGTTAGGCCATTCTCAGTGGTAAATGTTACATTGTGTGTGCGTCAGGGCAGGGTGGTGGGGGACGGGGGCGGGGGGGGGAGGACGGTTAATTATTTTGCAGTGTCTTCTGTGATATGGGCTCTGTCGTCCTCTCCAATCTCATCCTTCGCCCCCCTCTACCTATAGCCCCCCCAGACTGAATGTCCTCATAGTTTTCTCTACGTGCCTCGTACCTACTCTGCTCACTCTGGGTCTTGGCACATGCTGTTCCCTTTATCTGGAGCATGCCCTTCACTCCCCCAAGCTCACTTACTATTCACATGCACATCACCTGGGTATCTCCTGTTCACATCTCAGCTTACACACCACTCCCTCCAGAAGGCTTCCCTGACCCCCAGGTCAGTTCCTCTGGGCCCCACAGTCCCCTAAACCTTCTCTGTCCTCAGTCTTACCCTATGTTATGAATGTTTAGTGTCTTGACTGTTCCCTCACTCCCAGACTGGTAGCTGCTTCTTAAGAACAGGACAGTATCTTCTTGTCATGTCCCTGGTGTCTAGCCGAGAGTCAGTGTGTGCTCAAAAATTACATGATGAATGAACAAATGCCACTCCCAGCACAGAGCGCATGCCCCTGCTTTACCACCCAGGCCTCGCACAGCCCCCTGGGTCATCACTGACCTTTTCCAGGGCCTCCTTCAGCACAGGGAGTGGGTGGGCCAGGGGCACAGACTCAGGGTGCTGGGGACACATCCTCACAGGGGCAGAGGTCGCTTCTGGTCCCAAGGAACCTGCCAGGGACATCATATGGTGAGAAGGGGACAGAGATCGGGATAGGAGCCTAGCAGTCATCCTGGTGGAGGTGGGAAGATGGCAGCAGAGGCCAGAGCCATACCCTCCCAGCTGGCAACAGCCTCACCGGGAGATGCCAGGGTACAGAGACCAGCCATGGGTATCACGGGGCAAAGAGCAGAGTTTGCCTGGGGAAGGGACAGTTCCACACGTGCCGGCTGCTGTTTGACCTTTGAGATACGACTTAGGCCGCAGTTCCCAGGGGCAGCCCTTCTCTCTTGTACGACCAGCTTCCTCCTCCTCCTGCTGATGTCATGATCAGCAGACTTAGACACGTCTCAGCTGCTTGGGGCAGGCTTAGCCCTGCGTGTCTGCCTGCTTCTCCTTATCCAGTTCTGACTGTGCGTTTGGGTGCAGAAGTGGACTTGGGACCCCACGTAGGCTTCAGGCATAAACTCCAAAGGACAATTCATTCTATCACCAGAGCCTCTGGGCATGGGGAACCTGAGTCTTGCTCTGCTATGATCTGACTGTGTGGCTTCCTCAGAACCTCAGGGGAGAAGGTTTGGGCCTTGGCAGAGTAGGATTCAGGCTAAGGGATCATCCCAACTGCTCCCAGACCTCCCCCCATCCTCTGAGGATGGTGTGGGCGTGGTAAAGGTACCAGCACCCAGAGGCGCTGCACCCTTTTCAAATCCTTCCTGAGACTATCCAGCATTGAGACAAGGCTGCAGATTCACTATGGCCGTGAATTCATTCAGCTCCTCACACTCTTGACTCTGGCTGGTTGTGTGACTTGCTTTGGCCAAAAGAATGAGGCGTAATGATTGATCATCGATCCTGGGCCTTCCAAAATTAGGTCTTAATGGTCCTTTGCTCCTTAGGTCTTAATGGTCCTTCTGGACAAGCCTGGGATAGCAGCCTTGAGAACTAGAGTCCACAGGGAAGGCCAGACCCAGCTCTCCCAGGCGACTTGCAGGCTGCATTGGAGAGAGTTCAGGTTAGACCAGCAGCAGAACTACCAGCCAGCCCACAGGCTCATGAGAAAGAATAAATCACTTTGTTTGGAGGGGGCATTAGGGTCCTCATTTTATGCACAAGGACATCAAGGCACAGAGAGATCACGTGGCTGGTCCAAAGACGCGCAGAGTTTAGTCTCAGTGGAGGTTATGAGGGTCCCCCAAGCCCCGGGTCAGGCGTGGCAGCTCAAAGCCCACAAGGACTATGTGGGTGGGAGAAACGCAAGGGTGTGGCTGCACTCACCAGTCTTCATCTTGGGGAGGTGATACTGCCACAGGAAGCAGCCAGTCATGAGCAGGGAGAGCAGGAAGAAGAAGCTGCAGGAGGCCGGGAAGAGCCACTTCCGTTTTACTCTCAGCTGGCTTAGCCGCCAAGCAGCCTGGAAGGAAGACGACACAGGGCACGGCCCCCAGGGGCATCAGCCAGAGGGAAGAGAGAGAGGGACTCCTACCCTGGCCCCTCCTGTGCCTTAGGTTCACCCAGGCATCATGGAAGTCCACAGCTTGGAGTAAACTTCACACCCATGAAGCCACGGTCCTTCCCGGTATGACCCGTTCAACAGCTCGGCCATGCGTGAACCTCTGCGCCTCTGTGCCTTTGCAGAGCCTGCTCCTTCTGCTGGGCAGGCTCTCTCTGTTCTGCGTGCGTACTTAGTGATCTGTCTAAGCCAACTGAAATGCACCTCCTCCATGAAACCTTCCTCAACGCTCCTCACCCAGGTCCCCTCCAAGGACTCGGGAAAAGCCCCCGTCATGGGGCAGATCCGACTCTCTGTTGCAGCACAGCCGATCCACCTAACGGAGGCTGCGTTCTCCAAGGAAGGAGCTGCTTCCTCACTTTCTTTCTCTCTTCCGTGGCTTCTGGCTTGTCCTGGTTTGTTTCATTCACGGTGGCATTCCCAGTGCCTAGAATAGTCCCTGGCACATTGCAGACCTCAATGAATATTGGTTAAATGAGTGGATGGATGAAAATAACACGTTCTAGGCAGAGTCGAAGCCTTCTGTGTACTCTGAGATCTAACTCTCCTCCCCGTCCCCCCAGATGAAACACCCATTCTGACCTGGTGCTTATCAACACACATGCTCCTGTTCCTCAACTGTTTATGCACCCACAGAGAGTATGTGGAATTGTTTTGCACGTTTTAAATCTTACATAAATGATACCCTACTGTGTTACCTCCTGCAGCTTGATTTTCCCCCCAATTCAATACACGTAGTTTGGGATTACTCATTTCCATTTCTGTGGAGTAAGCTGTTGTACGCATGCACTTCATTATGCAACAGAGCACAGAGCTGGGCCAGGCTGCCTTAAAAATGTGAGCATTTTGTTCATTCGAGGTTGTGTCACTGTGCCTAGGAGTGACATTTCTGGGTGGTAATGGATGGCCATCCTCAGCTTAACTGGATTCTCTCCAGGGCCCTCCGACGTTGTTCCAGTTCACACTCCCACCACCTGTGATTCTCGCTGCTGTTTTTAATTTGTCTTTTTCTGGATTACTAATAAGGTTGAACCCCTTTTCATGTGTTTATTGTATGCATTTGTGTTTGCTTTTCTGCGAGTGGATTGTTTTTATCCGTTGCTTGTTTTTGCTTTTTTTTTTTTTCTACTCAGTTTTCCTCACTTAGAGCTCTGTGTCCGTTCTAGGCACTCCTGCTGGTGGCTTGCCTAGTTGTGGCACGTTTATGGTGACTTCTGTGCATCATAAACAGAGAGGCAGAGTAGTGGAGTGGAGAGTCTGTGGCCAGATTGCCTGATTTCGAATCTTAGTTCAGCCACTTCTTGGCTGTGTGACCTTAAGAAAATGGTTTAACCTCTCTGCTTCTGAGTCCTCACGTGTGAAGTGGAGATGACAATGGCGTTTGCCTCGCAAACGTGTAAGGTTGAGTGGATCTGGATAAAGGACATCCCGTCTGGCGCGTGGTGAGCCCTGTCAGCTGTTACCGTTGAAGAGAGGGCTTTGGTGCTGGCTGTGGTTGCTGCCAATCAAACTGATCTGCCCCGTCTTTTTGTTTGCTGTGTGTGTGTGTGTTTGCTCCGTGTGCCTAAGAAATCCTTCTTACAGAGATCTTAAATGCAGATTTCTATACTTTCACACAAAAACATTTCTGGGTATGGTGTAAGGAAGGGATCTAATTTTTCATACGGATAATCAGTCGTTTCGGCAGCATTGGTTAAATGCCCCGGCCTGCCCCCCACCCCCGGCTCCTGTGCCGTCCCTGAAACATACCAGTGCCTGCACGTACTGGCACCTGCTTTCCAGCTCCGTCCCCGATAGCCTCACTGAGTTGCCGTCCCATCCCTCCCTGTCCAGTCCTCCACTCCCTGCCACAGCAAGGGTCGCTCACTTCCTCTGTGCCAGGTGCCGTCCTGCAGGGAACAGTCTGGCCAGAGAGCCTTTCTGTGACCTGACGCCGACCAGCGCCGTGGACCCCTTCCTGCCTCTGCTCCTCCCCCTTGCACGCTTGTGCTCCCATGCCCTGCATTGTTCTCCTCTGTGCCTTTGCACCTGCCGTTCCCTCTGGCTGGTCTTTTCCCCTCAACAAACTTGTGTGCCTCCCTCCAAACCCATGGGCAACTGTGAAGCCTTCTCATTCTCCCCCAGGCAGACCCGAGGTCCTCTCCTCTCCGTGCACACCCCATTACTGCAATGTCACAGTAACCTGCCCTGGTGTCCCCTGGCTCCCGACCAGGTGGCGAGTGTCCCTAACGCCAGGGTCATGCCTTCTTGGCTTTTCTGCCCACAACACCTGGCACTGGCAGGTGCTCAGGAAATGCATTTTGAACTTGCCCTGCACGTTGAAAGACTTAGGTTCAAATCTCAGTCCCATTTCCTAATTCAGTCTTACCTCTGGACAAGTCCCTTGCCCTCTTGGGGCCTCCATTTCTTCAACTGCTGGAGAGGGCTGGGTTGTTTGTAAAGAGTTTACTTTTACACCTGGAAATCTCATTTGACCTTGTAAGCATCTTCCAGCTCTAGAATCTGGGGTTTATACTGAAGCCATTCTTATTCATAGTTTTCAAAGATTGGAAACAACCCAAGTGTCTTTCCACTGGTGAATGCATAGTCAAGCTATGGTACATCCATACAATGGAATACTACTCAGCAAAGTAAAAGAACGAACTACCAGTATACACAACGATGTGGCCGGATTGCAGCTATACTGTGCTAAGTGAAATAAGCCAGACTCAGAAGGCTACAGACTGTATCATTCCATTTTCATAACATTCTGGAAAAGGCAAAACTATGGGGACAGAAAACCACTCAGTGGCTGCCCGGAGTAGGGATGGGGTAGACCACAAAAGGCAGAGCGGGGTTGGGGAGGTGATGGAAATGCTCTGTATCTTTTTTTTTTTTAAAGAATTTATATACCTGAACAACAATCATAATAAATTTTTAAAAATAAATAAATAAATAAAAATGAAACAAAAAAAGAATTTATATACCTATGTTTTAGAAAGAGGGGAAGAGAGGGAGAAAGAGAGGAAGAGAAACATCAATGTGTGGTTGCCTCTCTTGTGCCCCCCACTGGGGACCTGACCCACAACCCAGGCCTGTGCCCTGACTGGGAACTGAACCAGTGACCCTTTGGTTCACAGGCCGGCACTCAATCCACTGAGCCACACCAGCCAGGGCCAATGTTCTATATCTTGATATGGTGGGGGCTATAGGACTTACGTAGTTGTCAAAATTCATAGAGCTGTACACCAAAACGAATGGATTTTATTGCGTGTAAACTATACCCCAGTTTTATTTTTTTTTTTAATGAAGCCATTCAAGATCCCAAGAACCTGCAGATGTCTCTCCCTGGGTGTCAGAGGAGTGAATGGGGCTCTCAGGCATGGCGGCAGGTCTGTGGGGAAGGGAAGTGTGAACGTGCTCCCCTGTGAGCTCGAGCACAGGGCCCCGGGGCAGGGCCAGGGGGACGCCCTGGTGCGCAGCCTGCCTATCTCCCCCACCAGGCACCCGAGGGACAACCTTTCCTGGTGAACAATGAAGTACAGGCAGTAACTGACTTGCTGAGGCCACGGACAGCAGGCTATGGAGCTGGGGGTCGAGCTCTGTGCTGTGCACCGCCCTGCCCTCTGCAGGTGGCTGGGGTCTCTGCACCCCCAACTTTTAGCTCTCCTCTGGGGCCCAGCCTCATCTCCCGTCTGCCTCCAATCTCAGGATTCATTCCAACAGCCCCTGTGGAGCAGCCAGTATTTAACCGCTAAGCTGCTCACCAGCTGCTCACGTTTTGACTTACCACAGCCACTAGGAGTCTCTCCCCTCTCCCTTTCCAGCTGGAAAACGCTGACAAGGGAAGGCTCAGGAAGAGCCAGGCTCTCCCAAAGCCTGACCACAGCTCCCCCAACTCCTTCTACGGGTTGCTCTCCAACCCACAGGGGGCCCCACCTCCTCCCTCCTTCTCACCGCCCACCCTGGGACGGCCCTCCTGGTCCAGTCACACATTCAGAAGCAATCCCCAAGGGCAAGCTGTGTGCTGGGCACAGAGCTAACGCCCTGAGGCTCCATGCCTGTGGCCAGCACCTGTCCCCCATGGAGCCCGCAGGACGGTGCAGCGGTCAGACACAGGTCTCCGGGCCCAGGCAAAGCACGACTGGATCTGGGTTCTGCCCTTACTAGCTTTGGACAAATGACTTCGCCTCTTTGAGTCCCAGTTTCCTCACCTGCCTAATGGGAATGACCTTTGTTCCTACACCCCATAGCGTTTAGGTAAGGGCAAATGAGATGACACGTTCGAAGCCCCTAGGAAGCTGCTCACCAGTCGGCAGTTAGTGCCGACACTAATTTCTCTGGGAGACAGAGGTAGGTGGACACAGAGCTCAGGGGGTGGGGAGCTGGGGATGAGCCATGGTCACTCCAGTCAGCAGCCTGGAGGTGTGAAATGGAAGAGGAGCAGTTTCTGGTTTGTTCTGGGAGTTCAGTGAGTTAATACACATAAAACCCTTGAAACATCCCGGCCAGTGGCATGCACTCCAGAGACGATGGGATGAGGGCGGAGGTGCGTAGGGGTGGTCTAGGCTAACATTCCAAGCAAGACTGCACAGGACTGTGCCTCACCTGGCTTCTCATTCTCTCCGAGGCACGCAAGATTCCAGCTCCTTGGCGATCAAGTCCACAGCCCAGGAGACACTGTGAATGGGAAATTCAGTCAGAGGTGTGAAGGCAAAGAGAGATCTGAGTGGGGGGTGGGGGATGCTGGAAAGAGAGGAAGGGGACAGGGAAATGCTAGGAGGAGAGGGAGGCAAGGTGCCCCCTCCCCTTCGTGAGCTCCACCTCAAAGCCAAGGGGAAGCCAGCTCAGAAAACCTGCCAGCGTGTCCGCCCGTCTGGGTCTGCCCAGGTCTGTCCTGCCTTAAGCACTGAACATCCAAAATTCCCCCTCCCAACTGGTCACCCTGTCGGCCCCGCAGGGTGCTTAGCCCCCAACTCACCGTCTTCTGGAAGGCTCAGGGAAGACAGAGCCATGCAGGCCCGGCCACGGCCAGCCTGTGCCTCTCAGACCCTCGGTGTTCCAGGGGGCAGGGATGGCTTCCCGGGCTCCGAGGCGCAGGCTCCTCCTAGACTCCCAGGGGCTGGCAGATGTGGTGCCTGATTTCCCCATGCCCCCACCCCCACCGCACTAAGCCCTCTGTGGGGATTAGTTGCTGGGGTCCCCAGGCAGCGAGGAGGGGGGAACATCTGTCAGGGGGAATGGACAGCACCACACGACCCAAGATGCTCCAGGCTGGTGAGCAAAGGAACAGTCTCCCCAAAAAGAGTCTTTGCCAAGCCCAATGTAAAGAGATGCTGGGGGCCGGCCAGCAAAAACAACCCACCCACAGGCCTCCGAGCCTCATCCACCACCCACACCAGCTCCTCCACCACCTCTGAGGAGTCTGGGGTTCCAAGGAACACAGTTTGGAAACCACTGGGGTCAGCCTACCTGTTAAACACTCAGATCCCAGTTCTGTCACTGTTTGTGTAGCCTTGAGTAAGTCATGCCCTCTTTGTTTCTTCGCCTATAAAATGGGGACAGTAGTATCTCAGTTAGCATAAGGATTAAATCGCAATGTGCCTGCAAAGCAGATAGCCCAGGACCTGCATCTAGTGAGACTCTGCAGGCTAGCTTCTTGTTGTAACTCGGCTTTCATGCGGAAACATCTATCCAGCCCCCGGGGCAGATGTCAGATCTTTCCCAGTGAACATTTAGGAAGTCACTACCCATTGATTTTACGTTGGCACCAAAGAGAAAAGATGTTTGCCTTCTTGGCACTAGATAGGAGTGCACAGTGGAATTACCTGGTGGCAACTTAAAAATAAAAAAGCCATCCACAGTGAGAGGCAAACAAGCACTCGCCGAGATCAATAAGCACAGCCATTCGGGAACCGTTCATTCAGGCGGAAGCCCAAGTAATGCTCTAATGAGGAGGCAAAGGCAATGGGTATCTATGAGAAAGGGAAGGGGGACGATTTCATCAGCAGCAGGAGGCATGTCTGTGCGTGTGGATAAAATGACAGGATGATGTTAATTCTGAACAATGTTTTTAATTTGCAGTCCACTAGCCATCAATCCAGTAGTCATAATACACGCTTTCATGTTGTCTTTGCAAATGGCTCTTTTGCAAGGCACAAGGCTGCTGAGGCCCTGACCCAAGGTTGTCTGGCCCTGTTTTTACCATTCCAAGGTTCGAGGTACGAGGCAGCTCCTCTGGCATGTCAGCTCTGGTTCCATTAATAATATTGTTTATACTGGCGACCTTTTAAAATTCGCTGCTGTCTGGGTCCCACCCCCCCCCAACACACACACACGCACAGGGACCCTGAAATAAGTCTGGGAGCTTTTAAAAACCTCTGTTGCCTGGGTCCGACCCCCAGAGATCCCCAGGGGTGCCAGCTGGCCATCGCGATTTTTGAAGTCTCCTCAGTAATTCTCCCGTGTGGTCAGCGCTGAGAACCATCGCCCAGACCAGTGTGTCTCTAACTCATTTTAAATGTGGGCAGGAGTAGCCAAGGACTGAGTTAAACTGCAGGTTCTGAGTCGGTGGCTCGTGCGGGACCAGAGAGTCTACATTTCTCACAAGTTCCCGGGGTGAGGGGGAGGGGGGTTGATACTGGTCCGGTCCGAGGACCACCCTCTGAGGAGCAAGGCTTTGCAAGTCGTGGACTGCACCGGTTTTCCCTTTGTTATCTCAGTTGCCTCCCAGCCACCTTGTGGTTGAATGGGGCTTGAATTATTATCTCCGTTTTGCTGATGCCCAGGGTTGGGTATGTGAATGGGTGGAGGCAAGCCTTCCGGATCTTCTTCTATATCCCCCTGGCCAAAGATCCGGGCTGGCCTGGAAGAGGAGATGGATAAATTAGAGTGAGAATAGAGCCCAGTGGTTTTACCCAGACCCCACGCTGCATGGCTGGTGGAACAGGCTCAGGAGGGGAGCTCCCTCGCTACTTTGGTGCAGCAGTGGAGCTGGGGTCCAGGTTGTCTCCGTTTTACCTGGCTGCTTGGTTCACCTTTCCTGAGGCTCGGAGCAAGCCGAGCATCCCACCTCTGGGTCACATAGTAATGACCATGTGCCACGTACAGGTGCTTAGTGCTTTCTTTTACCTCCTCTGGTCTTCACGACAATCCCCGGACAAGTCCTGTTCTGTCCCCACTTCACATACGAGGAAACGGATGCTCGGAGAAGTGAGGTCCCAGGAAGCGGCTGGACTGGGATTTGGGCCCAGGAATCCTCCTCACTGATTCCCAGACACAACTGCGCCTCCCATGTGGTCTCCCCTTCAGATAGGAGGTCCTCCGGGGCAAAGACCACGTCTCATTCTGGTTTGTGTGGCCAAACCAGGGCTGAATGTCTGAATCAGTTCATCCACTACAGGGTTCTGCACCTCTGCTAACAACGACTCTCACCCCAGGACACCAGCTCCTCTCTGGGACCTTGCCCCTTGCCCCTTGCCCCTTGCCCCTTGCCCCAGCCCCAGTGAAGCCTTTTCTGACGGCCCAGACCAAGCCTGCCGGGACAACCCCACCCCTCCCAAATTTAGCTAACTGGAATTCATAGCCTGTCATTCAGAAAAGTGGCCACATGGTGGCAGTAGATGCCCATGTGTGAAATCCTCTGAAGCATCATCTGTTCCTTGAGTGCTTCTCTTCCTCCAGGCATTTATTTGTCCAAGGACTTTCCTCCGAGAACCAAGAATCGCCACAACAGCCCCTTGAAAGAGGAGTTATGCATCCTTTTTGTAGCTGAGAGATCATATCAGTCCTTTGCTTAAATAGCCTTCCATGGCTGCCTACTGCTCTTTGGAAAAAAAATCAGTCCTCAACTTCACCCAGGGGACCCTTGAGTCAGGCTGCCAGAGTGCAGATCCCAGCTCCACCACATACTGCTTACAGGACTTTGATGGGGTTCCTGGCTTGACTTGGGCCTCAGCGTGCTCATCTGTAAAATAGGGGAGTGAAATGGAAGCCACCCCCTTGGGGTGGGAGCAAGGATTCCATGAGATAAGGCACCCACAGCACTCAGTGCTGCATCTGGCACACAGTAAACGCTCAATGGACATTAGCCACCGTTACCAGCGCTGGTGTCGTTCCCGTCCTCCCAGGGCCCCCACGGGTCTCCTCCCCCGCCCCCATCCATCTCGCCTTCTCCCCCGCCCTTTCTCCCCTTCTTCTCCCCGCCTTTCCCATTCCCCTCTTGCCTCCTCCTCTCACTCCCACTCTGTTTTCTCGTCTCCACTTTCTTCTTCCACTTTCAGGACTCAATCCAGCAGTCCCAGTCCTGCTCTGTGGGGTTTTCGGATTTCTCTTCCCTGGGGAAAACGTTCAGGTTTTGAGAACTAGAAGCGGAACCGCGACGCTAAGAGCTACACAGAGGGTTAGAAGGGCCCCACGTTCAAGTGGGCTAGACCTCAGAGGTTCCTCTTTGGTTCCTTCCTTTGCCCTCACCTGAAACTTTTTCGTCAAAGGTCTACCCTTCAAAGTGGCCTGCTTCCCATAGGATGTTGAGGTCACCTTGTCCCAAAATTCATCCTAGAACATTCCCAGAGAGAGTAAACGATTGCCTCCACCCTCAGCACCAGGACCGTTCAGCAAGAAGAATGTGGCTGAAAAGCTATGAAGGACAAGTTAAACTTTAAAAAGGAAAGTGTGTCTCCGAAAGGATCGATGAAGATACTTAGCATTTTTCCCAGTCAGGCTCTGATTATGAACTCATCTGTTTGCTCCCGAACCCATGGAGTCATTCACCAGAACTCTGGGAGTCTGCCATACACAGGGGGTTGCACTTGGGTCTAGAGGAGGACGTGATGGCAAAGCAGACGCAGCAACACATACTCACTGTCAACACACATGGATTAAGCACCTACTAAGTGCTGAGCCCTATTCTAGGTACCTGAGATATCTCAGTGAACAGCACAGACCAAGATCCCTGACCTCCCAGAGCTTATGTTCTAGCAGGGGCAGCATAGCAAATAAGCTCAACAAAATATTAGAAGGTGACCACCTGCTGTAGGAAAATAAATAGAGCCAGGTCAGAGGGGCAGATTCTAATATTAAACTGGGCAGTCAGGGTGGCCTCATTGAGAAAGGAGCATTTAACAAATCTGCTAAAGGAAGCAAGGGAGTTAGAGGTACAGTCAGCAGAGGAAGGGAGTCCATGGTGTGGGGAGCATCAAAAGCGGAGGCCGTAGCGTAAGAGTGTGCCTAGCGTGTTAGAGGAAAAGTGCAAGGAGGCCAGCGGCAGGAGCAGACTGAGTGAGGGCCAGAGTAGTAGAAAAGGTTGGAAAGGGAAGGGAGGGCCAGGTCGTGGAGATCCTCATAGGCCACGAGGACGTCGGTTCTCCGGTTCTCCGAATGAGCTGGGGAGCTGGGAGCCCTTGCAGGGTTTGGAGCTGAGGAGTGGCATGGCCTGACTCACATTTTTAAAGGAGCACCTTGGCTTCTGTGTTGAGAGCAGACTACAGGGCAAGCGTGGGGCAGGAGGCCAGGGGCTCATTCGGGTGAGAGGCGGTGGTGGCTTGGAGCTGCGCTGGAGGCAGGGAGAATGGCGCCAGGTTCTGGATGTGCTCAAAGGCGGAGCCAATAGGACTCGCTGAGTCCTTGGAGCTGGATGCAAGGAGAGAGTTGGGAACAGTGCCGATGTTTTTGACCCAAGCAACTGCAAGGCAGAGGTTGACTTTTATGGTGAGACAGGGAAGCCTGGGTCCTCCCCGATGAGGAGGGAGTTTGGAGCAGAGGGACAGAGTTCAGGATTCATCACATTAATTTTGAGATGTCTGAGGGAAGGTGTAGAAGGAGGCAGCTGGACACTTGAACCTGGAGCTTAGAGGTCTGTATATGCAGGTGGCATTATGTCCAAAGAGAAAGCAAGGAAGGACCTGTACCCAGAGTACAGAACAGTTCTGGGCGTGCAAAGGACGCTGCTCCGTGTTCTGCCAGTGGACCTCAACCCCGTCCATGCAGCTGACGGACATGTGGTCGTGGAGGCCCAGGGCACAGCAGTTGGTGGCTACGGCCAGCTAGGAGCAATGCTCTCACCATTGTCAGAGTGAGACACCAACACGGTCACCCGTAGCTGGGTGTGGTGGGTGGGGTGGTGGCACTGTGATAGGTTCATGCCACGGGCCCTGACCTGGGCAGCCCTTGAGGTGGTCCAGCATTGCCTGTCCAGATCTGGAAGAGGAGGGGAGAAGTTATTTACCCCTCTGCCCTTGTCTCTTTTCTGAGATGGCCTGCATATGTTCTTGCTGGATCAGCTGGGGGCCGCCATGTTCCCCGGGTGGAGCCAGATGACCTGTCCTTTGCCCAGAGCATCTACCCCCACAAAAACCCGACAGTCATCATCCTGCCTGGCATGTCAGGTGCACCCCTCCCCCTCCCAGGTGGCCGCAGAGGACAGTGAGGAAACAGCTAATACAACAGCTTCTTGGGCCAGCCACACCAAGGCTCGATGGCACCCAGCTCCTGCAAGAGGCAAGTGTGCAAGGGCAGGCACATTCCATGTGGACGGGGCCCACCGCTGGGGGTGGCACAGGACAAAGGGGCTCAGCAGAACCTCAAGAGCCGAGGTGACCGTTTGGTGGCAGAGAATAGCCACCCAAACCCTAAACCAGGTCCATGGCAGTCAGATGTGCCTGCAGTGTCCATTGGCCACAGCAGCCAATGTGCCTGCTGTGAACTGGGCAGATCCACAGGTCGTTGTGCCACACCTTGAGTCGCCTTGAGCCACAGGCCTGCATTACTGGCAGGTAATTCATACTCCCCGAGCACCAGTGACTCCACAGGTCAAACGGATCGTCATCAGGCTGTGTCAGACCTCCATGATGGCTTTGCTCTCATGGGAGTCCAGGTGTGGATCTGGGGCACCAAAGTGGATGTGATGGCCGCATAGTATTTATTTATTTATTTATTTATTTATTTATTTATTTCAGAAAGAGAGAGGACGGGGGACAGAGAGAAACATCGATTTGTTGTTCCACCCGTTCACACACCCACTGGTTGACTCCTGCGTGTGCCCTGACCAGGGATTGAACCTGCAACCCTGGCACATCAGGACGACACTCCAACCGGGCTACCCGGCCAGGGCTGTGTAGCGGCCGCTTTTCACTCCAGATGTTCTCGTCGAGAAGCGGGGCATTACTGTGGGTCTGTTCATTTGCCGCACACAGATCAAGTTCGTGGCTGAATTGCTGTATGTTTCCACAGCATGGGGTTACCATATGGATACTCTCCTGATGGTCCAGTTCTGATGGCCCGATGGCCTGGCCATGCAGCAAGACAGCTAGCGATGACCCATGAAGCAGTGTGAAAGGGACTGCTTCCAAAAGTGTGAGCAGGCTGTAGGGAGCCGACAAGGGTGGTGCCGTGCCCCCGGGGCCCAAAGGGAACCTGTAAGAAGGTCCTGTAGAGAGAGTGTCCCTAAGAAGAGGAGAACCCTCTGTTAAGGGGCCCAGCCAGCCCTGAGCAAGCCTGAGAGAACGCCACAGCGGGGAGCTGAGAGAATAAGTGCTGCAGCCTCCCCCTAACCTCTCGTCTTCTGCCAGGGATCCCAGTTGTCCAAGCTCAACTGCAAGCCACAGGGCAAAGGAATCTGATGATGCAGACCATGCAGGTTGGGCCCCGGCAGAAAAGGCAGGAGGAGGATGGGGAGGGGGCCTGGAGGTGGAAGGAGGGAGACCACGGGAGTCCTCACTAAGAAGGGATCATCTGAGCAAGGATCTTAGCGGGGGCAGGAGTGAAGTAACTCATCTCATCCTCGCAGTAATAAACAATGTTGGTGGTGTTACTCACCCATTTTGCAGTTGAGAAAACTGAGGCACAGCAAAAATAAACAACTTCGAGTGGTCCGAGATCACACAGCTGGGAGTTGATAGATTCGGGACTTAAAGCCCGACTTAAGGCTCCAGAGATCCTGCTCTTAAACAGACTAGGACACAGGAGAGGCGTCATGGAACGAGAGGGCGGGAAAACGTCAGGGCACAGAAGACTGCGCTCCGCAGCCACAGGTGCTGTTTGCTGAGCACGGACTGTGCACTAGCCGCTGTGTTAGGGGTCGTGGGGGGGGGGGGGGCGTCTGGCTGAACGAGATCCTGGGCTCGTCCCCAGGAGTCCACACACTAATTGGAGGGTGGGGAGGGGATGTAGAAACATGTACAAACTCAATGTCAGCAGATGGTGACACAGTCCACTGTAGAACGGCAGATAAAACACGGAGAGAGTTTCGTTACGGCTGGGTTGAGGGACGCTTTCTGGAGGTGGCAGCTTTGGAAGAAGTGGAGAATCGTAACAGCAGAAAGGGGAGGAAAGGGATTCCAGGGGAAGAAACCCTGCGAGCAGAGAGGTGAATGTATCTGGGGGATGGCCACTCCTCTGGTTTGGTTAGCGTCCATGACACTTGTGGGGAGAGAGATGACTTTTTTTTATTTTTTAAAGATTTTATTTATTTATCTTTAGAGGGGAAGGGAAGGAGAGAGGGAGAGAAATATCAATGTATGGTTGCCTCTCATGCATCCCCTGCCAGGAACTGGCCTGCAACCCAGGCATGTGCCCTAACTGGGAATCAAACTGCGATCCTTTGGTTATCCTTTGGTTAGCAGGCCCAAGCTCAATCCACTGAGCTACACCAGCCAGGGAAAGAATGATTTTTTTAAACATTTTTTTAAAATTGATTTTAGAGAGAGGAATGTGGAGGGAGGGAGAGAGAGAAACATTGAATTGTTGTTCTGCCTATTTACCCATTCACTGGTTGATTCTTGTACGTGCCCTGACTGAGGCTTGAACCCTCAACCTTGGCCTATCGGGACAATGTTCTAACCAACTGAGCTACCCAGCCAGTGCGGGAAAGGAATGATTTTAAGTGGGACACCAACAAGGCTGCAGTCACAGTGAGGTAGTGATTTCTTTCCAGTTCTCCTGATGGAGAAAAGTCTCAGCTTGGTGTTAGCAAGTCTTTTAAAAGCTAACACTTGCTCAACTACTTTTTTTAACCCGAAGTTCACAGGTTCGGATCCTTCAGAGGAGCCCCCAGCTCCGGTTGGAACATAATAACATCGCTTTGTTTCTGTCCTATTTATTTTGACAGTTAAGTTCCGCTTCAGGCAAATGATGCTGTTTTTAACTTACAGGTAAATTATTTGTTTCATCATCATGCCCCTGAACACATAAGTTTATTTAAGGAGAAAGCGTCGGTTTAAAGGGACAACACTGAGTTAAGCCTGCAGGCGGTTCACCACTGCGGCAGAAACCACAGAGGGGACGCCCTCCTGACTGACGTTCAGGGCGCCCCTACAGGGGGCATAAAGCACGGGAGGGTGAGAAACGGGAGGGGAAAGCCCGGGAAGGGGATGTGGTCACGGAGGGCCTGAACGCGGGACAGGGAGTGTGGGTTTTATCTGCCAACGACGGAGAGACGAACAGGCCGTGCACGTGCTCGGGGCCCCTGGGTGCGGAGCAGGGGGGAGCCCGAGGCGGGGCGGGCACTGGGGAGGCCGCCGTAAGACTCCAGGCGAGCACAGCACCAGGCACCAGGGCCAGGGGGTCTTGCTGAAAGGGGGTTGGGGGGACCGGGTTCTAGGGCCCGCAGGCTGTGTCTCTGTGTGCTGTGTGGCTGACCTGCCGGGTGACCCTGCAGCCTCCGTCCTCTCCTGTGTTGTGTGATTCACTGAGAACATCCAATAGTCTCTGATAGGGTTTTACTGAGTAAAGGTGACACCACGGGAAGAGGCCAGCCACCCAGGCTCGGGGACCGCGTCAGGGGGAGCCGGACGTGCACCCGGAGAAGAGGGAGACCACGGACTCCTCCCTCAGTCTGTGCTGCCCCGCGGGAAGGGCCCGCCCACGGCTCCACCTGTTGCGGCGGCTCAGTTTATTCCATAAGATGAACATCTGGTTTTCTAGGACTTTCAGCTTCATTTCACTGACCATAAGCCGCTCGAGGATCTTGTCCTGGAGGGCAAAGCAGGCATACAGCTTCTCGAGTGCTCTCACGTTCATGGCGGGGCCTTTGGGTTTGGCTTCGAGGGTCTTCCGATTCTCTCTCTCTTCCTAAGCCCCCCACCAGCAGGGAAAGAGGAGAGGCTGGTTAATCATGGTAACTGCCCCCTTCCCATGCCAGATGGTTTATAAGTGTCATCTCAATTTTCACAGCCAGCCCGCCAGGGGACCGTCCTGTGGGTGAGAGCCCTGGGGCCCAGTGAGGGAAAGTCCCCCTCTCAGCACCACCCAGCCTGCAGGGGAGACCCCACCCACCCACGACCCACAGTTCCCTTGGGTCCACAGGAATAAATTATATGGCTGCCAATCTGCACTTGCAAGGAACGTAAAACCTTAACCCAAACGTGTGTCTCCAGAGCTGTGCTTCCCCGGCAGGCCCGAGAGTCCCGTGGGGCCCCGCAGGGTCTCCAGCTGCCCAGTCTCGGTGGAGACAACACGCTCTGCTCTCTGTGTTCCTCATCTGCCCCCTCACCAAGCCTAATAATACTCCGTCTTTTCTTTTTGGAGCCCTTTACAAAAAAAGGTAATGATTACAGCAAATATCCACGTTCCCACAGCAGCTTAAGAAATAAAATACCACAATTGTAATGGTGGGTCCCTCTCCCAGAGTGTCCCCCTCCCTCCCTGAACCTCTTCTCACCTGCGGCCTTGAATTCGGTGTCAGCTTTTTCCATGCACTTTTTAAAAATAGGTTTGCAATGAGAGGCTGTTTTGCCCTCCCCAGGGGACCTTTGGAGATGTCTGCGGGCATTTTTGGTTGTCTCGAAAGGGGTGACAGATGCTGTTGGCATCTAATGGGTAGAGGCTGGGAAGCTGCTAAACACCTAACAATGCACAGGACAGTCCCTCACAAAAAGAATCATCTGGCCCGAAATGTCAATCATGTGGAAGTTGAAAAAATCCTGCCCTCCCCTGGCTGGTGTGGCTCAGTGGCTTGAGTGGATTGAGTGCCGGCCTGCGAACCAAAGGGTAGCCAGTTCGATTCCCAGTCAGGATACATGCTTGGGTCATGGGCCAAGTCCCCAGTGCGGGGTGGGGAGGCGGGGTGTGTGCAAGAGGCAACCACATATTCATGTTTCTCTCCCTCTTTTTCTCCCTCTCTTCCCCCTCTCTAGAAATAAATAAAAAAAAAACTTTTAAAAAAGAAAAATCCTGCTTTAATGTATTTCACTAAGCATGTGCATTCATAAACAAGATACGACACTGTTTTGCATATTTTTAGATTTGTATATGTCATGATCCATGTACATCTCTCCTATCATCATTGTTATATTTTAGAGATGTACCTATGTTTTGCATGTGTCTTTAGTTTATCCATTTTCATTCTTTCCTTTAAAGAAGTCGTTACTGTTGCCAAAGCATGTGGACACCAAACCTGAGGTAGGAGAGTGTGGGACAGTCCCAACTTTACAGCTGAGGCACCGGAAGCCTTGGGAAGGTTGTGTTTGGTGCTTCATCACCCAAGAGGCAGCTGCCAGCAGGGATGCAGACCAGAGTCGTGGGTTCCTCAGTCTTGGCCCATTATTCTGACACCTTCCCTGTCCCCCAAGCCCCAATCTAGCTGTAAATATCCCCTCACCCTCAGCTGAAGCTCCAGGCTTCTCTTGCTCACCTGGTGGGACTTTGGGGAGGTGGGCTTCCGTTCATACTTGACCAGCCAGTTGCTAAGCAACAGCAGAAGGAATAGGAACCCAAACAAGACTGGCCTATAGCTGATCAGCCAAGCCACCAATGCTCCAATGGCACCTGAGGAATCAAGTATCTCATGGAGATTCCTCAAAAGGGGTATAAGTTCTCCCAGCATCCTGGCTTGGTGGCACCCAGGCCCCAAGACCCGGCCTCAGTTCCCTCTCTGGGACAGTTGCCTCCATAACAGGAGTCATGGCTGCCCTGTACTGTAAGTCATGGCCGGCCCCCAGCAGCGCCCCTCCCCCATTGCCACATAACAATAATTTTGACTACTCCTATGTCTTAAGGGGTCACTATGTGTCAGACTTTGACAGGCCATTTGCAAGCGGCATCTCATAATGCCCTCACAAGAGCCAGGTGATGCAGGCCTTAGTGACGCCTCATTCATTCAACAGAACTTCTGGGCCTAGCTGCTGAGAATAAAACAGTCAGGAATACACCCCCTACCCTCACAGGGAGGGAGACTGCAAAGAAAAATTACCCAAAATTTGGAAATAAGGCTAAAACTTTACGGCAAGTCTGTTCACAGTAATATTAGAATATCCTCTAACTGGCCCACCTGTCAGTCACCTGATACTTTAGGAGAAAGTAACTTTATTTGACTTACTCTTTAATGTTGATTAGGGTGCCCACTCTGTAAAGTCAGATGTTAACTTTTAAAAAATGGGTAAGATGCTCTAGCAATTCCACTTGGGAATATGTACCCCAAACAACCTAGAGCGGGGCCTCGAGGCAAGATTTGCACACCCACGTTCATAGCAGCATCATTCACAATGGTCAAAAGGTGGAAGCCACCCACAAATCCATTGATGAATGGATAAAAAGGAAGGAAATTCTGACACATGCTACGATGTGGGTGAACTTAGAGGCGATTACGCTAACTGAAATAAGCCAGTCACAAAAGGACAAAAGCTGCTTGATTCCACTGACGTGAAATATTTCGAGTGGTCAAGTCTATAGAGAGAAAATAGAATGGTGGTTGGAGGGGCTGGGGGTGGGGCAGGGGAGGGTTGGAGAGTTACTGTTTATGAGTACAGAGGTTTTCAAGATGAAAAGAGTTCTGGAGATTGTTTGTACAGCCATGCGAATGTAATTAACACTAGTGAACTGTACATTTAAAAATGGTTAAGCCCTGGCTGGTGTGGCTCAGTGGATTGAGTGCCGCCAGCCTGCGGTTCAACCCCTGGTCAGAGCACATGCCTGGATTACCAGCCAGGTCTCCAGTTGCGGGAGGGACGAGAGGCAAGCTAAACATGTATCTCTCAAACATTAATGTTTCTCTCCCTCTCTTTCTCCCTTCCTTCCCCTCTCTCTAAAAGTAAATAAGTAAAATCTTTAAAAATAAATAAGTAAAAAATGGTTAAGATGGTAACTTTTATGTTATATGTATTTTAATACAATTTAAAAAAATGAAATTAGTTACAGGCCTACCTCGCTTTATTGTGTTTTGCTTTGTGTACTTCACAAGTGTTGCATTTTTCACAAATTGAAGGCCATTCCCTCCACCAGCAAAAAGATGACACTGACTTTATCGTAATACTCTCTTTATTAATGGTGGTCTGGAACCAAAATCGCTGTATGCGATCATGCCTTAGAGGCATACCTCTAAGGTATGCCTGTATTTCTGGAAAGAAAATGGATAAGTTGCAAATGATATTTTGGGGGGAGGGCAAATAAATGCAAATGGATTCTGTCTAAGAGAAAAGATAATCCCCAAAGTTTAGTTTTACGGCATTGTAAGATATTAACTACCTTTTCCTTATTTAAAAATAGTTTGCAATCTTATTCTAGTATTTTGTCTTGCACTGAGCAATGACTAAATATAGCAATTTTTCATATTCTCCTTTGAACGAGCTTTATCATCCTGCTGTTTCTCTTGATAATAAAATCAGTCAATCAATCTTTGGCCCTAGCCGGGTAGCTCAGTTGGTTAGAGCATTGTCCTGATATGCCAAGGTTGTAGGTTCAATCCCCGTCAAGACACATACAAGAATCAACCAATGAATGCATAAACGAGTGGAACAACAAATCAATGATTTTCTCTCTTTCTTTAAAATCAATAAATAAAATTTTAAAAGTAAAAAAATCTTTGACATATATTCATTATTCTTTATGGAAGTTCTTAATGTTCAAATACCAATTTTGATGGACATGATGTTCTAATATATTCAATTAGTCACCACTTTTTGGGCCTTTAGTGTAGTTCTCCTTGATTGTTATTATATGTAACTTGAGATAAACAGCACTGAAGTTAAAACTTTGTACCCATACTTAAACATTTCCAGAGAATGTTTTCCTGAAAGTGGAATTGCTGGGTCAAACCATATGCTTATTTTAAAAAAAATCTAACTTTAAGTTTTAACAAATTATTGTATGTTAAACAAGTCACATAGAACTATAGGATGTATGAACTATTACTTGCAAATGACTTCAGCACTGGTAGAATTTCATAATTTTTGACCTCGTTAAGTAGAAATTCAGGAGTTGGATGAGTCATAAAAAGAGACTTGGTTGCTTAAAATTAAAAAAAAAAAAACTACAGTATGTAGAACAAACAAGCTTCAGTCTCCTGTCTCACTCCTTCCCACCCTCAAGTTCTATGATGTAGAGAAATAATTCCAGCTCTTTTAGCTGGTATTGATCTTCTGGTATTTATCTTGATATAGCCAAATAGTATGTTTATACTGTTATTTCTTGATTTCTTTTTTAGAGAGATTTTATTTATTTTCTTTTTAGAGAGAGAGAGAAACATCAATGTGTGGTTGCCTCTGTTATGCCCCCAACTGGGGACCTGGCCCGCAACCCAGGCATGTGTCCTGACTGGGAATCGAACCAGAAACCCTTTGGTTCACAGGCCAGCACTCAATCCACTGAGCCACATCAGCCAGGGCTATTTCTTGATTTCTCAGTTTTGATGTTATATATTATCTTTTCATGATGGGAGATGAGGATTGAGCTCCCATGCAGAATCTCTCTCATCCTCACTGCACCCCCTTCTATAAACTCCTCTCACCCTCTCATCCCTCTCCTCCACAAACTTTCTCTTTTCTCCATTCTCTCAGTATAATTCTATCACTTGGGCTAAAACAATATTCATTGCTTATATTACTATACCAATATAGCTCACAGCTGAGCCACCTGTTGTACGGTGACTACAACTTCCTGCACAGCTATTGCTTCTTTTTTTGTTTGCTTAGTTTTTAAAAGTCAACTTCATTGAAGTACAATCGACATAAAATAAAACATACCTATTTTACTTGTACAGTTCAATGAGCTTTGACTAATGTATATACCACTCCAATCAAGATATAAAACGTTTTCATTACTCCCAGCAAGTTCTCTCCTGCTCTTTTGCAGTCAACTCCCACACTCCTCCCAGGCAGCCACTGACTGGGTTCTATCACTAGAGATTAGGTTCACCAGTTCTCAGACTCCATGTAAATGGAATCATTTTTTGAAAATTACAGTATATTTTGAAGGGACATGTAAAAAAGCAATTATGGTTCTGTGGAAATAAGCTTGAAGAACACAAAGCCTGTTTTAGAACTGGGTCAGTGAAGGATTCCTAGAGTTAAAAGAATGAACCACCACTACCATCATCAGCAGCATTAGAAAGAATTATCCTGCTGTAGACCAGGTGTTGTATCTGTGAGGTGGAGCATAGAGAGTGGAAGGAGGTGCAAGTGGGGGAATGCTAATGGGGAGAGGGCATGAACAAAGCTTGGTTGCAAGAGCAGTCCTGTTGGACTCAAAACTGGATTTCTTAACTACCGTCCATTTTATTTCAAAACCACGAAACTCGTTTACTTTCCAAGATCTCCCCAGTACAAACATGACAATTATAAATACGATGACCTACCAATTACATGTCAGTATTTCTCCTCCTTAGACCATACGCTCTTTGAAAGCAAGAACTCCATAATATTAAACCCTTGTCACCTAGTAAGCATTAATAAATATTCATTCACCTATTGAATAGAATAGGTGAATGAATGAATGAATGAATGAATGAAGTCTGTCCAAGTCCCTGGTTGAAACGGTCGCCCTCGGAGGTGCAGTCTGGCCCAGAAGCCCTAGGACCAGGACGATGCTGGAGCCAACTCCAAAGGCCAAGGGGACGCTCTAGGAAAGCATCGCGCTCTTTGCCATGGTGCCGCTCTAGCCGCAAGAACGCCGTTCTATGGCAGGCGGGAGGCGGGGGGGGCGGGGAGGAGAGGGCGTGGCCGTGGGCGTCCTCGGCCTTTTTGTCCCGACGCGGCGGGAGCGCGCTCCGCGCGTGCGTACGCGGCGGCGGTCGTTAGCGCGCGGACTGCGTGAAGTGAAGCGAGGCCAGGTGGTTGCGGACCCACGGACTCACAAATTGAGCGGCCCCTTCGGCTGTCTGCAGCCAGGCGGCCCGAGATGTTGTCCGGGAAGAAGGCCGCGGCTGCAGCGGCCGCGGCGGCGGCGGCCGCGGCGGCGGCAGCTGGCTCGGAGGCCGGAGCCGGGGCCGCGGCCGGCTCGGAGAACGGCTCAGAGGTGGCCGCGCCGCCGGGGGGCCCGTCTGGCCCTGCAGAGGCCGGGCCGGGAGTGGCCGGGGAGCGCACTCCCCGCAAGAAGGAGCCTCCGCGGGCCTCGCCTCCCGGGGGCCTCGCCGAGCCGCCAGGGTCCGCCGCACCTCAAGCCGGGCCTACCGTCGTGCCTGGATCTGCGACCCCCATGGAAACGGGAATCGCGGAGACGCCCGAGGGGCGACGGACCAGCCGGCGCAAGCGGGCGAAGGTGAGGCCCGGCCCCCTCCCTCAAAGCACAGACCCCAGTGCCTAGCCTCCCCGAAGTTGTACGGCCCCCATCAACCCCTCTCCCCCGATCTTGAGCCTTAAGCCCCACGCCCACCCAGATCTCCCCAGTCAGTCGATCCCCACCCCGCATTCCCATTAGCTGGATGAGAGAGGGGAAGGTCTTTGCCTGTGTTGAAAGCGGTCTTTGTGCTGGGACCGGGCCCTCGTGGGAAAGGGGGGATTGATGGGCGGGCTGATTCCCTCCTTACATTTTGTACACCTTTGCATTTTCCTGAGTGGGAAAAATAGCTCCCAGATGTGGAGTTGGGGGTGGCGTTGCTGGAGACGTACATCACTAGTTTGTGCCTAGAAGCTAGCTGCTCAGCAGTATTTATGGAGTGTCAGCTGGGGGGCACATTGGCGACTGATGCTAATGAAATTGCCTTGGTCGTTTAGAGACCGAAAAGAAAGGAACGTTTTTCCGAGCCCGTGATATGTGCTAGGAGTTTTACCCTTTTTCTTTGTGTGCTCTCAATGATCTTTTCATATAGATGTTTGCAGATGAAGCTAGCTGATTAAGAGAGCTGATACCAGTGAGTCTAGATACAACCGTGGGAAGAAGATTTGTCACAGAATAGCCGCCCCACGTCTTTGGGTGCCAGGTGCTGTGTTCACAGCGTCATCAACGTTTTGTTTTTGCTGGACACCCAGGGGCAGGTATTGCCAGCTCCGGTTTAGTAATGAGTAAACTGAAGCGCACAGTTTAAGCAACTTGCCCAAAGTCCCACAGCTAACTAAGGGGTGGAACGGGAAGGGAATGTAAACCTTGCACTTAGGTTTTAATGAGTTATGGCAGCCTTTGAGACAAAGGACCACCTGGGACACCTTCAGTGTGTAGGGCACTGGGACAGTACTAGAGCACAGACTTTGTTTATCGTTTTTACTGAATTTATCAGGGTGACCGGTTAATAAAATTAGATAGGTTTCAGGCATATAATTTTATAATACATCATTTGCATATTGTATTATGTGTTCACTGCCCCAAGCAGAGCACAGACTTTAGACTTGGGCCTTTTCTGGAAATTTCATGGTCTAGTTGAAAATAACTGGAACTATATATACATAATTTTTTAAGTAATATTTAAAGTCATGCAATTAATGTAATTTGTGCATGTAATAAGTTTTCTACCTGTATATATATATTTTTTAAAAGATTTTATTTATCTACCTCCAGAGAGAGGGGAAGGGAAGGAGTGAAATATCAATGTGTGGTTGCCTCTCGCACACCCCCAACAGGGGACCCAGCCTACAACCCAGGCATGTGCCCTGACTGGGACTCAAACCAGCGATTTTGTTCACAGGGTGGTACTCAATCCACTGAGCCATACCAGTCAGGGCTACCTGTATATAATTTTTAAGTGGGTATACCAAGTCACTATGAGGAAATCGTGTGTGTATGACTTAAATGTTATTGTCTCTCAGTTCTGGAGGCCGGAAGTCTGAAATCATAGTGTCTGAAGGGTTGGTTTTTCCTTAGGGCTGGGGAGAATCCGTAGCCATGGATATGAGGAGCTTCTTGAGATGAGAGCTGAGAGCCCTCAGAGTCACTTGCCCACTTGAGAGAGCTCTCTCCAAGAATACCCTGGGCTAAGTAAAAAAAAAAAAAAGGGCTTTTGGGGGCTTCTACCAAAGCATGGGCTAGAAAAGCACAGGTTAGCAACTCCCCAGTCTCAGTGAAGTAGAGGATAGAAACCCAATAGGGGTTTAATTTTATGTTTCAGTGGAAAGTGTGGCCAGAAACCATGTGATTTTTTTTTTTTAAAACAGGTGGGTTTTTTGTTTGTTTGTTTGTGAAAATTCACATACCATAAAATTTACCTTACAAAAAAAAAAAGATTTTATTTATTTCAGACAGAGGGGAAGGGAGGGAGGAAGGAAGGGGGAGAGAAGCATCAGTGTGTGGTTGCCTCTTGTGGGCCCTCTACTGGGGACCTGGCTCTCACCTGTGCCCAGACCTAGAATAGACCGTGCACCTTCGGTTCACAGGCCAACACTCAATTCACTGAGCTGCACCAGTCCTGGCAACTTTGTTCTTTTTAAAGATGGTTTTAGCTATTTGGTGTCCTTTGAACTTCCATATGAATTTTAGGATCTGTTTATCAGTTTCTACAAATAAGGCAGCTGAGATTTTGATTGTGTTTGCATTGAGTCTCTTGATCAATTTGGAACATGCTATAAGAATTTTTGCTAGTTCACCTGTATTTATTTGATTTTTTTGTTAGCCTATTTTTCCATTGTGATTAGCTTTGAAACTCTGAAAAGAAATGGGTTATGTGTTTATTTGGGGGACCAACTAGGAAGTAAGGAACTGGGGACACTGACCTGCTCATAGCCAGTCTTGGGAGCCAAAGGACACAGATCTCCAGGAGTAGACCACCCATAGGGGTGAAAAGCAAGTTGGATCCATTGCAGGCAGGCATTTGCTTCAAAAGTTCCAAAGTGTAGACAGGGGTCTGCCCAGAAGGTATCCAGCCATGTAATATGAAAAATGGAGAAATTTATTGAAGAAGATACAGGAAACATTGTACATAGGATAATGACACCTCAGTCCCCTTCAAAGTTGGCACCTGGAGACCTCACACAGTTTTCTTAGTCACCATCAGTTGTTCCATCGTATTTACCTTAATCTCATCAACGGTCTGAAATCGCTTTCCTTTCAAAGGTGATTTTAGTTTTGGAAAAGCCAGAAGTCACAGGGCGTGAAATCTGGGCTGTAGGAGAGCTGAGTCACCTGAGTGATTTGATGTTTCGCCAAAAAACTCTGTATGAGATGTGATGCATGAGCGGTCATGTCGTGATGAAGCTGCCAATCACCAGTTGCCCATAGCCAAGGCCTTCTGAATGATCTGAATAGTTTCTGTGGAGGAATATTCAAGCTTAATGCAAAGTTTGATGCTAATTCATTGCTCTACTTGCTCAGTCATTTTGAATGTGATGGCCTCACAGTGCACATGCTCGGTCAATAGCATCTACTGCCCCCATGGACTAATGCAGTGAGGTCATCACTGTTCATGCACACACATTCCAGTCCACTCTCCTGACTACCAGGTTACATTGATGTCAATGTCACACAGACCATTCTAGTTATATTAGCAATGGCTGGACTTTTTCCAGACAGACCTTCATATATATATTTCATATATATATATATATATTTTTTTTTTTTTTTTGCTTGGGAGCCTATTCAGTTCTGAGGACCCTCTTTTTAAAAGTTATATATTAATTTTTAAATTGATTTTGGAGGGGGGGAGGGAGAAAGAGAAAAACATTGATTTGCTGTGATTCTTGTATGTGCCCTGACCCTGATGAACCCACAACCTTGGTGTATCGGGATGATGCCTAGCCCACAGAGCTACCATAGGCCAGGGCCATTAAAAAATATATATTTATGTAATCAAAATTAGGTTTGGGATATTGGGAAGGGTCCATTCAGTTGGGGGTCCCTGAGTCTTATTTCATTAGTGTCTGAATAAATTCACCTCTAATGTGTATGCATTAACATTATGGAACATACTTAAGATTTGAAATTGATAGATTAGGTTGGGACTTTAGGAACACCACACACTTCAGGAATGGTGCCCTTCAGCTGGGCTTTAACAGAGGGCAGAATTTAGAGCAGCATTCTGGAAAAGGATGGGCTTATTGGAGTTAAGTTTTTTTCCATGATTCATTTTTGCCAGGCAAATAAACTATACCTTGTAAGGCTTTTGCATTTAAACATAATGTAAAGAAAATGCTTATTGCAGTGTCTGGCATATAGTAAGTAGGTACCCAGTAGTGAAAGTACTATCAGAGGAGAATAGAAAGTGAAAAATGCTTGGGGTATAATGCAAAGTGGTTCGAGAAGCAGCAGGGAGTCCAGAGTGGACAACTGAATGTTGGCAATGGTGGACAAATGGATTTAATTGGAAATGAGTTTTTTTCTAGGAACACTAGACATCGGAGTGACCAGAAGTGTTCAGGTTGCGGAGTTGTGTGTAGGCTGTAGAGAACCAGACACTAAGCTCTGTGCTGTCTAGTATGGTAGCCGCTAGCCGCATGTGGCTGTTGAATGCTTGCTTTGTGACTAGTACGGCTCAGAACACTGAATTAAATTTTTTTTAAAGATTGTATTTATTTATTTATTCTTAGAGTCAGGGGAAGGGAGGGAACCAGGAGCAGGAGAGAAATAGCAATGTACAAGAGAGACATCAGTGGGTTGCCTCTCCTGCGCCCCCAACTGGGGACCTGGCTTGCAACCCAGGCATGTGCCCTGACTGGGAATCGAACTGTGACAGGTGTGCAGTACAGCACCTAATCCACTGAGCCACATTAGTCAGGGCAGAATTTATTTCAGTTTAAACACTGATAGCCATGTGGTAGGTACTCAATAGCCACATGGTGGCTAGATTGGAAGATTAGATGCAGAACATTGCCATTATTATAGAAAATTCGTCAGACAGCACTGCACTAGACTAGGAAGTGCAGCTCATAGTGCCGTGAGAATTCATAGGAGGAGGAGTTTTATTTCTATGTTTGGAATAGTTAGGCAATAATATGCAGAGGGATTTTAGGTGTTAGGTTAACAGGAAAAGGTGGGAGTAGCTTTTAGGGAGTTGAGCGAGTTTAGGGATGGGTAAACCAACATTGAGGACCTTTTGACTAGTATGTTAGAAAATGATGGAAAGTAAGTTTGACTAGTTAGAGCCAGAGAGTTTATGCCCTGGTTTGAAAAGGTTGGCATTCATTTGTTAAACTGAAAATGTCACAGATTTGGAAAATTAATCTGGCAGTTGTACCCTAGGTGAATTAAAAGGAAGAAAGATTAAAACAAAAAAAAAGACCAGGTTTAAGGTGATTGGGGAGTGAATGAATCATTGTAGCAAGAGTGTGGAAGAGAAACTTGTCCCTGTAAAGATATGAGTAACTACCCTACTGACACATATCCTCCTATTGGGACACCTTTATGCCCTTGATTGTCAGTATTTACTTAGGGATGAGAGATTCCCAGGCCTTTCTGTTCAAAGTATCTATTCCTTTTTTCATGGGAATAGTTTTTATTTTTTTAGAATTTATGTGATTCTTTCAGATGGTTTTAAAACTTTCTATTAAGTGGAGAAATTCTTTTTTTACAAAATAAAATTTTATGCACAATCCCCAAATAAAATATTACTTACCTGTTTTGGATTAAGAAATTTAAAGTTTTTAAAAGATTTTATTTATTTATTTTTAGAGAGAGGGGAAAGGGGGGAGAAAGGGAGAGAAGCATGATGTGTGAGACAAACAATGATCAGTTGCCTCTCTCATGCCCCCAGCTGGGGACCTAACTGGCAACCCAGGCATGTACCCTGACTGGGAATTGAACTGACAGCCTTTAGGGCTGCTGGTTAGCGCTCAGTCTACTGAGCCACAACAGCCAGGGCAGAAATTTAAATTTATTTTATTTCAGTTGTCAGTCTTTGAGAGAATGAGGCTATTTTGATAGCCAAATTAAGCACAATAGGTGCAGCCTTGCTTCAGCCTCAGAATCCAATTTTATTTCTGTATTTTATTTATGAAATATTATAAAGATCCAGTATGGATTGATAAGTGGAGCAAAAAATAGATTTTGTTTGTTTAGCTTGCTTTCCCAACTCAGGAAATTCAGTTGAAAAGAAGTTGTTTCATTCTTGGGTCTCCCCAAAATTGTTACCCAAGCAGTACAAGTTCATGTGGTGGTGGTCTCTAAAGGGTTATGGTTTGGATAACACATGAGTGTGAGTGTATATTTTTGTTTTAAAAATACATTTAAAAGTTAATAAATGAGCCCCATCTGGTGTGGCTCAGTGGATTGAGTGCTGGCCTGGGAACCAAGGGGTCACTGATTTGATTCCCAGCCTGAGCACATGCCTGGGTTGCGGGCCAGGTCCCCAGTAGGGGGTGTACAAGAAGCAGCCACGCATTGATGTTTCTCTTCCTCTCTTCCTCCTTCCCTCCCCTTCTCTCTAAAAATAAATGAATAAAATCTTTTTAAAAATTAGTAAGTGAAATCCTAAAGTCCTCAGGTTCTGTGGCACACATTTTTTTTCTGTTGTTTTTTAAGTACTACCTTTAGATAGCCTTGCTACTATCTCTAGGTATTTTTCTAATCCTTTTTTCCTGAAAGCCAAAAGACCAGCCTCTTCCAAGTGTATTCCTTGCTAATAGTTATTTCTTCACCAAAATGGTAGATTAAACAATGTTTAAAAGATTGTTTTTGCTGCAAAATTTCTCAGTACCTTTAATGTGCATTATGTCCCTGGGGGCTTTGTAAAGATCAGCGTTTCCCAAACTTTTTTCCTTCAAAGGCCGTAGTATCTAATGGGGCACCCTTTGGGAACCGCTGAACTACTGTAGTAGAAAGGGTTTTATATTATTCTGTGTTTGTCTCAGAATTTGCACATTGCCCAGTTCCATGGTAGGCACTTGATAAGTGATCACTGACTGAATGGATAAGATGGAATTAAAGGACTGACTTGGTGGGGTGGGGTGGGGTGGGGTGGGGTGGTGTCAGGCATTGTTGAGGGCTAAAGGGAGAAAAGGAAACGGTATACCAGAAGCACATACTACATTTTCTGACCCCTCACCCACTTTGAAACATTTTTACCTCTTGTTGATTTTTGCCCATTGTCCTGAGGTCTGTTTATACTGTTTATCTTAGTCAAGTAGGCTGATGTTGGAATGGCTGGAGGTGTTATTACTGTAAAGCCTATCAATACGATGGTTACTTGATTAGGGTCTTTTGTTTGCAACTGGAGTTTCAGCTTATTAAGCTCAGGGAGATTCTCATTTGTAACCATTTTTCCATTGCACCATATACTCAGTGTTCATTATTTGATAGATCCTTGTGCTAAATACGATTCTTAGAGCGTGGGCCAGAATTACTCAGTTTATCCTTAATTTCTGCTTCCATTTTCTAATCCAGTCTCTATTTTCAGTAAAACTTTTACCTCCCCTAGCCATTCACTCCACACCCCCCAATCCTGTGGTTATGTAATTTAAAAAAGAAGAAGAAAAGACAAATATAAAAGTAGTCAGCCGTCTGGAGCTATTCATAAATATTTCAATAGTTAAAATAGATTACATTTGCTCTAATCTAGAGGACTGTTCATTTCAGAAATCTAGTAAGTTCTATGTGGAAACCATGTTGCCTTTGCTCTGTCTCCACATCTAAATTATTTTTATTTCATTCATTTTTTCTGTGCATCAAATCTGAAATAATTAGAGGGCTGTTTCTATGGCTTCCTGGAATCTATTAGGGTGGGACTAACAGTGACAGTTTGACAGTGTTCCAGATTGAGGACTGTAATACCATATTAACATTTTAGCAAACAGGCCCTTGATAATCTTCCCTATCCTAAGTTGCTTCCCCCCCACCCCCCCATAAAACATTCACTAAGACTGCTTCCTCTTTCTGTTTGTTACCTGGTTCTCTCCATTATAACCTGAGTGTGAATTAGTGAGACTGCAGCCTCCATTTCCCCATCACTTATTCTTTAATTTGTTGTAATAAGAATTCTTTGCTCTCAGTCAACTCTCTTAGGTCACCAGTTATTTTTTTAAGCAAATATACTTTTTCATAGTTTAATTTGACTGTTCCTATTTGCAATTTTTATTCCCTATCTCCCCCTCCCACTCCACCCCCCATTTGGTTTCTGGCGTTTTTTTACTATTTTCCTAAGGAATAGTAATTAGAAGTACAGGCTTGGCATTAGACAGACTTATTATTCTAGTTAACTCATATTCTTTGCCTAACTGGGAGATTACGTTAGGTGTTTTGGCTTGGTTTTTTTGAAATTTGCAGTATGTGAACATGATACACACACAGCTTTTAAATATATTTAGGAGTTGAGCTAAATGTCAGTGCTGTGATGTAAAAGTTATACATTGGGCTAAATCTGAACTGACACAAGATTGTTTTATGAGAGATTTTGTTTTTAATAGCTAACCTATCATGAGCTAGTTTGTTCCTTGTTTTTTTGCTTGTTTCCCTTAAAATTTAAAGTTAAAAAGCAATTCCCATTCACTGATGGTTCCACATTGAGTCCCTGATTTTAGATGTTCACTGTATTTAGCTTTCCCTGGTATAATCTCCATATAGGTAGAGTACAGAGAGATGGACGAAAGCTTGGCCAACCTCTCAGAAGATGAGTATTACTCAGAAGAAGAGAGAAATGCCAAAGCAGAGAAGGAAAAGAAGCTTCCCCTGCCACCTCCGCAAGCCCCACCTGAGGAGGAAAATGAAAGTGAGCCCGAAGAGCCGTCTGGTGAGTTGCGATGATCGACCACAGTTCTGTTTTATCTTAGAAATAAGAATAAGTGGATTTATTCCTATTTTGCAGTGATATTTGTCCTCATCCTTAGTTTATACTGATACTGTGTGTGTGTGTCTTAGTGTGTGTTATGTAGGCACATATATGTGTACATACGTACATAGTGGTACTGATACTCCTTTCATGTGTGTCTGTACATATGTAGGAGGAAAGTAAAGTGGGGGCGGTGGAAGGCCAGTAGCAGTCAGTGTGAGGAAAGTTGGAGAAAATAATCAATTGGAGAAAATGTAGGGAAAGCCAGATCCAAAGAGCCAAACCTCTCAGTGATAACTCTGATTCAGAATTTAGAGATAGAATGGTTCAGAAATTATTGTGGCTAAATTATGCATTTACCAAGTGGTTAGAAAACTTGCATGGTGTGGTGTGGTGTGGATTATTTTGAGAAGGGTCTTTTCCTGCTGAAAAATTTTAAAATATATCTGAGGTAATAAGAAAAGACCCACGAAGTACCTATCATTGTTTCATTATTGAGCCCTCCAGTCAAAGGAATGGTCTAAGGAAAGACTGTGGGGAGATTTCCGTTCACACGGTTTTATGGCCTGGAAAGCTGAGTGGAGTCTGCAGTGCTGGAGCCGGAGCTCCGAATGTCCTTACAGAATTCTCACTGACAGACGTCCCCTTAGCCTGAGTCCTGCTGAGGACACCAGGCCCGTCAGGGACATCCGTCTGTTTCAGAGAGACCAAGGGAAAGTGGAATCTTCATTAATTTTTCTTATCTTATGCCCTTCATAGTATTTCATTAACTTTTCTTGCCTTTAAATTTTTATTATATCCTTTTCCCCCAAATACTTTATATTTCCAGTAGCTCCAGGCCCCTTCACCTTACCAATTCTTTTAGTCTTGAACCTTTTAAAAACAAAATGCTTATTTCAGACCCCATATGCTGTATCATGCACGACTTTCATAGGTACCCAGATTATGGCACACATGTATTTCATTTGCTAAATTTTATCGTTTGTTTTAGACTTTTTCCCCTAAGGTTTTTCTCTGTGGTGTTATATAAATCGCTAGACCCATACTGATTTGTGATTTGTTAGGGTTACAGGTCAGGTGTTAATTTAAACTTAGATTTAGATATACCAAACAGATTCTGGCTAAAACTCTCAAAAGTGAAAATTTATAATTTATAGCAATTACAGTAAAGTGTAATAAAAGAATATAGTTTGAGAACATTTATAAAAAAATAGATTCTGAGTTCAGTTCATCTCGGAAATGAGGTTTCCTTAGAATGATTTTCCTAAAACTTTCTTAGAATAACTTCTTGGACAGGTTATTGGGAGTGGTATATTACCTCTGGGACTGATGTCCCTGAGGCAGATGCAGCCTTCTCTGCACCTCAGTACCTGCTCTCTCTGTTGATTTTCCTCCCTCCTCTTTCTAGACTTACATTTAGCTCTCCTCCCTTGTATCCTTATTTCCAACTCTTTCCTTAACTATTCCCTTCCTTCTTTCTGTATTCTTTAATTCTTGCTGCTTTTCTTTTTTTACCTTTGCCATAGACTTGCTAATGAGATACAGGGTTACAGCTCCAGAAGCCGCTGATGTCCTAGTTGAGGAGCTCTGTTACTCAGCAGCGGGTCTGAAGTGCTGCTTCCCCCCCTTTTCTGTGGAGTTGTCAGGGTCTCCGGTGAATAACTGGTTTACCATAGATACCAGGTTCATGCATACCCTCTTTGTCTTCTGAAAATTTTAAACCAAGTCTCAGGTTGGTGTCTTCTTTTTCATGAAAGCAACTATTTATTTATTTGTCATGGGTTTGTTATCTTTTTCTATAAATGTCAGGCACTGCTTCCACAAAAAGTAAATACCTTAACAAAAGGATTTAAGATTGGGAGAACTGTCTTTATGCTACTATGTTCTGGTTAACTTGAATCCAGTGGTTTAGTGTAAATATCAGAGTATTTTGAGGGAAAATTTAGTTTTGTTTATTAAGTTTAGGGCATCATCTATACTCAGTGATGCGTTGATAAGAGCCAAAGCTTGCCAATATAATATGTCGTTATGAAAATAAAGTTATTTTTTCTTTAAGACAACTTAAAATTAAAAAAAAAAAATTCCAGGGTGAATTAGGGAAGTACTTTACCCAGAAAAGTAGTGACACAGTTTACCAGCTTACATAATGTAGAAATAGATTGAGCTCTGATGCTGAATCACATAACATTGTCAGATGAGTTCAAGTATTTAGAAACTGTCCAGAGTTTCCAAATCCCTTGTCTTATCAGTACCAGTTCTTCAATTTCAGTTTTTATTCAAAAATTGGATATGAGCATTGCCATGTGGGTATCTTAATACCTTGAGAGGAGATGTGGGTCTGGTTCTTTACCAGATTTTTCCTTCAGTCATTACCTATTTTAGGTAATAACTAGAAATTGGTACTCCCTTAAACTATGTAAATAAGGTGTGAATACGCTTCATTCTTACCAACATTTAAATTTGTTTAGAAAATTTTGCTTTTCACAGTGTAATCTTAAGAAGAATAAAATATGTTCTTAATTATGAAACCTCAAGGTATTGTGGAGTCAGTGGGTCAAACGGTTTGACTGGGGAAGATTCCTCTAGGCGAGTTCTGAGAGGGGGTCAGAGGGACGGTTGGAGCTTTAGGTGCAGGGCTAAGGAATTTGGACTTGATTTCCTTTAAGAAATTGGGAAGATCTGGTCAGGGGAGCACTGAGGTTGTGCTGAGTGAAGGTCAATGTACCAAAACACATGTTTTGGAAAAATCCATTTGATGTGCCCTCTAACGGTGAACTAAGGGAGTAAAGAGACTGAGACTGGACAGATGACTTAGGCTATTTTGGTCATCAGGTTCAGTGGATTTGGGTCAATAGAAAAATGTTCTCAGTATCAGTCTTGAATTTTTATAGAAATGAAATTTGGGTTTTTTTGTTTGGATTTAGTTCGGTAGTTGTTCTCTGTTGTGGCTTAAACATTGTTTTTAGATTTGTCAATTTTTGTTAACTGAAGGTGTCATGTAGTCCTATGGTGATCACATGGGTGAAGAATGTATTTTTGCTCCTTATCTTTAAAATCTACCTAAATTTCCATGTATTTTTGTATTATTATATACTTTAGATATATCTGTTTTAATAAATGATGGTTTTACTTAGTTTCCTAGTAATTTTCAATCAAGATAAAAGTGTTTTTTATTTTTTAGGACATGGCAACCAAACCTGAACAGGTTGTCTTTGGAACTGTTAGTTATCGGGAGGGCTGTATAATAGGGGAGCGCCTATAAAACAGTGTAACATCTCAGCTGGACTACTGGTCTGGAGTAATCGCCCCTTTGTTAAAGTAGCTTTTTATTGGAGAGATTGTTTTTTCCTTTCTTAACTCAGTTATTACCCTGTGTACCTTAGATTACTCCTCAGTGAGGACTTACTGTGTTAACTGATACGCTAGCACTTAGCTTTTTTTATTTCTATACAAAAAAAACATGATTTTTTTTCTCACTGCTTTTCAGCAATTGAAATTTTCTAGAAAGACCTCACTTGTAGTTCTTGGATTTGAATTTCATATTGGATAACTCCTTAAGAACTCTGGTTTGTGAAGATATATTGCATGTTGGGTTAGAAAATAGCTTAGTTGTATGTAGCTTAAGATCTTTACGAAAAATGTTAAAATACATGAAATGAAATTTGAAACAGGCTACTAAGATACCTTTCTCAAGACTTCTTCAAGTCAGTAGATTTCTAAATTTAAAAAAGTCTGTGTCTGTATGTATATTTCTTCCAGACTCAGTGATATTCTGATACTCTAGTGAAGCTGAAAGACTTCATGAAACTATTGGTTAACTCTTCAAACTAATTTTACTAGAGATGGTTATTAGATATGGTTAGCTGATCAGTGACAGCTCTGTATTATACTTTATTTTATTCAATGACTATGGGAAAAATCACTTTGTCTCCTGTTTATATTCTTAAAAGAATTCTTGTAAATATAAGCAAAGGAAGTACCTGCTCTCTTCTCTATTTTGCATGGAAATTTTGGATGTGTGTGTTTGAAAGTATAGGCTAGTAAACAAATTACAGAAATCATTTGTGAGAGATTGGTATGACAGAAATTTATGTGTATGTGTTTTAAAGATTTTATTTTTTTTTTTAATTTATTTTTAGAGAAAGGGGAAGGAAGGGAGTGGAAGAGAGAGGGAAACATCAGTGTGTAAGAGAAACACCAACCGGTTGCCTCTTGCACTACCCCAACTGGGGACCTGGCCCACAACCCAGCCATGTGCCCGGACCTAGAATCGAACTGACAACCTTTCAGTTTGCGGGATGATGCCCAACCCGCTGAGCCACACCAGCCAAGGCAGAAATTGGTGTAGTTTTAATTTGGGGGCCCTGTTCATATAATAGTTATACTGTAGGTTGAAAGTATTTTTTAAAATCACATGAAAGGAGATGTAACCTGAGTTAGTAAAAATACTAAGTTATAGAAAATATACAAAATGTATGTGTATGGGTAAAAGAATTTAGCCTAAAATTCAATGAAATTTAATTACAGACACTGATACCATGAAATTATCCACATGATAAAAGATCAATGACCAAATATTTGGTGAACTGTTTATTCAGTGAAACAAAAATCTGAATGACAGAATCTTTTGGACTATCCTTTGGAGCTTGGTGTGATAGAATTTGACCGGTGGGGTGTGTGTGCGCGCGTGTGTGTGTGTGTATGTGTATGCCATATACATATATATGCTATATACCTATATATGTGTATTTTTAAACAACTGATAGTTTATTAAAAAGGTTGATTTAGGCATCTGCATTGGTGAGTTCAGCCTTGAATCCTGCCTCAGTACTGATGAAAGGTATCCGTTTAACCATCTCAGAGGGGCTGTGCAAGTCAATGAGTCGTTCGTGAATCCTCACATGAAGCCAGCCCATCTTGGAACCCTCCCCACGGGGGATTTTCCTTACAGTGAGTCTCAGAGCCTTGGTAAGCACCCAAACTGGTCCTTTCACTCTGAGATTCTGTGCGCCTCTGATCAAGTCAGCACACACCTCCTCCAAAGACTTTGCTGCTGGTCAGAGTAATTCTAATTCTGATTCTGTGAATCACCACCTCTGGTTCTACAGGCGTCCTTCCGGTATCTTTTAAAGCCATTGCTGCAGTGTGGCTTCCTGATGGACTTGTTGCTTGACTTGTTCCTCACCCTGAGCAAACAGCGGTGAGTCAGGCGCAGGAGGCGACAAGACGGCGCTTTGTTTCAGCTGCAACTGCGTCTTCCTCAAAGAGCGGTCCTTAGCGTTTCTGTAGTTCTCTTTTTATAAGGTGCCCTCATCTCCCCTGTGAGGCAGTCGGCACTGGTTACATATAGTCTGTGCAGGTGCGGGGTTGGGCAGTGTTCAGTAGTTACACAGTGGGAGTTCAGGTGAATCATTTTGTTGTCACCCTATAAGCCATTCTCAAGTGGTTTGTTCCAGGCTTTTCTCTTGCCTTGCCTGCAGGTGCAGTAGGAGAGCAGGAGTAGCTTTCAGGTTCCGTGACAGTTGACTCAGATTACCTCCAAAGGAAAGACAGAATGCTGTTACACACTCATACCCAGCAGGAGACCTTCTTTTGTAGATTTACTAAAAGTTTTTGGGAAGTTCATTCCTGCTAGAGTTGTTTATATTGCCATTTTGGCCTGCTAGTGTCAGATAAATGTCTGAAGTCATTTGAGGTCTCATTATAAGAGGTATGATGCATACATTTACAAAACAGACCTAGGATTAATGTTCTTGCCTTTTCGGGGGGAGAGGGGGACATAAAGCATCATTATAGTGTTCTGATTTGGAACTGTGTTCCAGAATAACTCATTGGAGGACTGAGAAAAAAATGTGACAGGTTGATAAGGTCATCTAGATTAGTTCAACACAATTTTTTTTATTTTGAGAGATAACTATGAATAAACTAAGATATATGTATTACTATACAACATATAGTCCCCACTGTCAGATCATCTATAGCTTAGTACAAGACACCAATGTACATATAAATGTGAAATAGAAGAAAAAATACTCTTTTTTAAAAATATTCTCCGAAGGATATGTTTATTGATTTTTCTTGGGGGGTGGGGAGTAGAGAGAGATGTGAAAGAGAAACATTGATTGGTTGACTCCTGTATGCTCCAAAGCAGGGATCAAATCTGCAACCTAGGTATGTGTCCTGGCTGGGATCGAACCCACAATGTTTTGGTGCACAGGACGATGCTCTAACCAACCAAGCCACCCAGCCACTTGAATGTGATTGTAAGAAACTAGTCAAAATGTGAACCTATTGGTCAGTACGTTCCTGAGAAAACAAACTAATGATTCTAACACCCATGCTTGCCAGCTAAAGTATTTGAAAGTAATCATAGACTTTCTTTTAAGATTCTGGGAGAGTGGTATCTTAAGAATTTGAATCAAGAAGAGAAAAGATCCAGTAATGGGATTATAACTAAAATACTTAAATGTTCAAGAATTACTTAACAGGGCTGCAGAAGGTTTACTAGAGGACAACTGAAAGGCTGCTATGTAAGAAAAAACAAAAAGATTTCATTTTCATTTTGGAGAAAATAGGCACAAATAACCTGTATTAAGTGTACACACTTCACTGTGTTCACACGTGTGTGTGAGCAACAGGGGGATGAAAACAAAAGGAAGCCTGTGAAGAGGTGCCAAGATCAAGGTGATATTAAAAAGTTGCTTTTGCAGAATGACAGCAAACTCACAACTATCAACAACTGAAACTAAAAAACAAAAATAAACTAAGCAAATAATTAGAACAGGGGAAAAATCACAGAAGTGGAGATCACATAGAGGGTTATCAGCAGGGAGGAGTGGGGGGAAGAATGGGGGAAAAGGTACAGGGAATAAGAACATAAATGGCAAAATAGACAGGGGGAGGTTGACAATAGTATGGGAAATGGAGAAGCCAAAGAACTTATATGTATGACCCACGGACATGAACTAAGGTGGGGGAATGCTGGTGGGAGAGGGGGTGGAAGGGGAGAAATGGGAGAAAAAAAAATGGGACAGCTGTAATAGCATAATCAATAAAATATACTTAAACCAAAAATAAATAAAAACCAAAAGAGTTGCTCTTGCATATTTTCATTTTCTATTTTTAATTTGAACTCATAAAACATAACCGTACTTGCCTTCTGTTCCATGTCATTGTGCCACTGTCAGAAGCAGAGTCCTAGGCTGGAAAGACCCAAAGAGCAAATGAATGTAGCATTTTTATATGTTTTAATCTGAGACACCACCTGGATGGAGAGTTAGCTGCTAATGTTTGTATGTGTGCTGTTTTTGTTTTTGTTTTAAGATTTTATTTTTTATTTTTAGAGAGAGGGGAAGGGAGGGAGAGAAACATGGATCAGTTGCCCTTTGTATGCGCCCCAACCGGGACCCAACCCGCAAACCAGCCAGGCATGTGCGCTGACAGAATCGAACTGACGACCCTTCACTTTGCAGAATGATGCCTATCCAACTGAGCCATACCCATCAGGGCTGCCTGTGTGCTATTTCTAAGAAAGTGATGAAGAATTGATCTAGCATACCAGTAATAAAGATGATGTTTTCAGATGTCTTTGGAGAAATGGGACCCTCAAAATACTCATGAGTGTGTTGATTAGAGGAAAAAGAGCAACCTCATCTTTGCTTCCAGATATGTTATAAACCTTCACCAAGTTGAGAGATAAATCTGTTATTCTTTTGCTTAATATTAAGCCCTTTTGTTAGGTTTTCAATTATTTCTCACATGTTTATATCAACTTCTTGCTTGGTTTTCTCCTATTTCTCTGGCTAAGTACTACTTTGGATTTTCTTACGTCTCCTACATCTTTTACCAAATGACAGTATCTTTATAAAAAGGCTGCCCTACTGGTTTGTAAAAGGGCAACCTGTTAACCTTTTGAGCATATAAGTCAGGGCAAGAAATCCATATTTCTATTTAAAGTACCAGTGACAGAAAGAAAGAAAAAAAAAACTCAGTCAAGAGCTACCTGTAGGTTAAGATAAGCTGATTAGCAGAGTGCATGGGAAATAGTGGGAAAAGAAGCAAAATGATAGAAGGAAGGATAAAATAATTCAGACTCAATGGCTGGCTTGAAAGAGGTTTTTGTTTTAATAAGGGGTTAGATACCTTCATGACAAGACATTACTTTTATTCTTTTCCAAGCTAGGAAATATAATTTGAGAGACAGAAGTTGTATTATTCCTAATGCCTAAATGTTATTCTTGAAAACTATATTTATATTTTTGTTCTGAGCTCCTCTCTTCCATTTATAAAATACAGTTCAATCTTCTGATCTAGCTTGGTTCTATTTGGAACCAAACCAAATAATGACAGCAATTTTTTTAACTTTGATTTTTTTTATGAACAAATCTGGAAGTTACTAAGAATGAACATTTGTTTTTAAAGCATTCTCTTCTTTTATTATTTTACTTATTCATTTTTAGAGAGAGGGGAGGAGAAGGAGAGAAAGGGAAAGAAACATCAGTGTGTGGTTGCCTCTCACGCGCCCCATAGTGGAGACCTGGCCTGCAACGCAGGCACGTGCCCTGACTGGGAATCGAACTGACGACCCTTTGGTTCACAGCTCACGCTCAATTTACAGAGCTACACCAGCCAGGACAGAATTTTTTATTTAAACTTTAAAAGTAAAATTTTAAATGTAGGGACTGAACTTTCAAGATAAGTTGCAGACTGGATTGTATAATTGGAGTCATCTCTTCATAATTATATGCCCTTTTCCAAAGGCTTTAGACAACAAGTCTCATGCCTTGTGCCTTCTTTGAGAAGCATAACCTTCTAGAACCTAAAGGATCCTTCAGGATAGAGCGTAGTGAGATAATTTTAGAATGAGATTCTATTCTTCCTTCAAAGCAGAGCACATACCTCCTAGCAATACGTTCTTACATTGTCAAAAATCATTTCTATCTAAATACCTTCGTGTACTCCATGATGAAGTCGTCGTTTTAAGGCTCAGGCCGGCAGTGGTGCTGTGTTAGTGTCACTTTACTGTTCCTTTTAACTCGAATGGTAGAATAATCAATCTGCTGTCTAGTAGAGATTCCTTTAAAATAAAATGTTTGCATGAAGCCTGTCTAGTTTTTAGGTCATTGGGAGGTGGTCTTTTCATGTCTTCCAAAGATCACACTGCATTTTTCTGTGGTGTATAGATGGCTAGGAGTTTAAGAGGATCATGGCATCCCTCTTGGTGATAGATTTTGGAAGAGTCTGGAAGATGATCTATTCTGACTTTCTCAGATTGAATTTTCAAGCTGTGATACTTTTCTTGAAGTTATTTCTTTCTACACATTAATCAGTGAGGAAATTTTCTTAGCAGGCTTATTGTGAAGTCCCCCAAGATCTTGCCTGCCTTGGTTGTCTATCTGCAGTACTTGGCATATGACAGCATGCCATCTTACGGTGTGTATTCAAGTTTTATCAAGAAATCACTGGCATATTCAGATCTCACACTGTCTAGTATGTGTCGTACATAAAACGTTTTTTTGGAACTGGATTATTTTGTTATATATCCTGCCTTGAAGTCAAGGGGAGAATTTTTCATTAAAATTAAAATTCTTTTACTTCTTATATATTCTTTTTAGATAGAAAGGTAAAGATAAAGAGATACTGAGTGGATGCTGACTTGCTGCGACTTCAGAGCCTAGAGCCCATGTCTCACACCTGTTCTCAGTGTAGCGACAAGTTGTAAAAGACGTTGGGAATCCCCATCCCCAATCCAACCTTGACTATTAAATAAGACTGGCAGCAAGGATATAGCAATTAGAAACTATGTGCTTTGTTCTACCTTTCAACAAGAATCAGTGTGTAAAGCTGAAGGTTCCTGATCGGAATTTTGAAGACTATGATGTGATTCCCTGGGCCTTGATTCCAGAAGGAGCTCTCTGAATATGGGTTTACTAGTTGGTGGTGAATTCGATAGTCGCCAACTATTAGGCCTTTATGTCCAGATATTATCTCAATTTATGGAGTAAGGTCCCTGAGTTCTCCTCTTTCCTTCCACAGGGCAAGCAGGAGGACTTCAAGACGACAGTTCTGGAGGGTATGGAGACGGCCAAGCATCAGGTGAGGGTGGCGTTAGATGCTTGCCACTTAGTAGCAAGAGCCGCCAAGTCAGGGATTGATGCTTGCAAGTGTTTTTTGGCTGTGGTACCCACATTTTAGCCAGAAGCGCAGGGGAAATTTAACCTGCAGGACAGGGTAGTATTAGTAGAGTGTAGCCAGAACAAAGGCAAGCAAAACCTTTTGAAGTCCTCAGGCCGATCTCAGCCCTCCGCTTTGTGTTTTTAAGGAGATGGCGGGTACTTTTTTTCCCCAACAGCCTTTATAGTAACAGTAAACATGGTACAGAATAGAGTTAGGAGTCATGGGACCTTTAAAAAGTAATATAACTGTATACACAGAGAGGAGAATCCATAGGCTGAAATTCCTTAAAAAAAAAAAAAAAAACAGGCATTCTAGGACAAGTAAGAAATTAATGTAGGCAAGTGACTCTTTTTGGAAATGGTTGTTACATAGAGTTGTGTAAAATTTTTTTAATTAACATTACATAGTTAATTATTTTGCAGTTTAAACATTTTGTTTCTCACACAAAAATTAAATTTTAAAAAATGTCTGCTTGACATGTTCTTTATTTTCATACCAATCTATGAGATTTTTACTTCCAGGAAAAAATAAAGGGTTAAATGATTTTTGGGGCCCATCTGGAACAGTTAACAGCTTCGTCCAGGGATCCAAAGCAGTGTGTGTGGGTTTCATCCTTTGCCTTGTAAAGAATGTGTTGTGTTCCAGGGTCAAGGCTGGTTTTACATTTTGATAGACTTGGAATAGGTATTACTTTATTTTTGGAGTTTGTCACTTTTCAACTGTTAAGTCTACTTTAAAATTATTTGCCTGTTGTAGTTTGTGTACGGCAGGTCCAGGGAGTATTTGTATTTTACTCTCTTGGAACACATGATAGTTCAGTATTAATGCAGAAACTAGTGTATAGAGGATCCAGAATGTTAGAAACAGAATTCTGTAAATGCTGGTCCAAGGACTGGCTGTTGATGACCAGTACGAGGCTATCTTAGAGGAGGTAAGATCCTCATTCAGAGTCGAAGCTGCAGGAACGGTTTTCATCAAAGGATGCACGACTGGATCTTGCATGGAACTGTTGAGGGGCAGGGAAAGCCTTTAGAGATTTAATCTTGGAAGAAATACATTGTTTGCTTGTTGCTTTTTGTTTTTATGTGAATACATTTTTGCTTTTGCTTTAGTAAACAGTACATGGTATAGCTGAAACTAAAAGCAAACTTTCATGTAAAACTGACACTGCGGACTTGATATTAGTAGGACATGAGTTTTAAGTGTTTCCAGGAATGGCGGTGACTGTTCTGAACGCTTCAGGACCTTCCCTCAGATCTTTGGTCATGTTCAGAAACATGCTTTTGTGCAATGATCAGTCAGCATTGGAAACATGCTTATAAGTAATCAATATTCTTCTCTTAATAAAACCAAACGACCCTCATGAGTGTCTTGGGACCAGGATTATATCTTGACTTTTTAAATCCAAATCCAGTTGGTATATACATCCTGAGTCTTAAAAGTGAGAAGGGAACTTGAGGTCATCTCATCCAGCTTCCTAGACAAACAGTGTTGTATCAACCCTCTTTCATGGATTAGGACCTGAAACGAAGGTGGATGACGTGACCAGGGTCACACCAGCAGCCGGGGGAGTGAGAACCCGCAGGTCTTGTTTCTTAAGCACAGACTGTTCATTATACCCTTCCCTAATAGAATCACTTAAAGTGTGCATTTAACCCTGATAATAAAACATCTAAAGCATAAGAAATCATATGATTTTCCTCTTTTTTTTTTTCTTCTCTCCTTTCCCTCATTCTTCTTTTTATTTTTAAACTATTATGGGACTGGATATGGCGCATCTGTAATTTACTGGTTTTTAGTAGTCTCTTATATGTAGATCCTATCAGGTTTTTGTTTTCACTCTTTAGCTAGAAACCAGGTTAATTTGTCTCCTTTACGGTGGGGAGGGGGAGAAAAGCAGATAACTCTCATGGAGGCCTTCCTTTCTTCTCTGTTAATGTTTATGTTTGTTTCCTTACTCTTCTCAAGATACTGCTTTTATCAAATCAGACTTGGGGTGGTGGGGAATGATTTCATGGAATAGGAGGCCTGTGTCCTCACCTCTCCTCTTCCCTGTCTCTGCCTCTGTGGTTGATTTATCCAGAAAGGTCTCAGTTATCCCCTTAAATAATTAAACTGCTTTGCTGTTTTGGAAGAACGGCTGAGCCCGTCAGACTGTTGGAAAGGGTAGTTGCGCTCTTAGCATGACTACGTTTTGAAAGGCGATGACGCTGGGATTCCCTGCGTGCTGGAGAATTCCACGTGACTGAGAATAGCCTGTGTCCCGATAGTCAGCGTTGCTCCTTTTCTCGCCTTGGTCTCATGCCCCACCCTCAGCGGTACGGCTTTTACTGGTGGTGTTTTTCTTCAGGAATAATTAACTGTCCTGACATTCTTTAATTTTAGGTTGGGATTCATTCAGTGTGAGGATTGTTGATTTGATTTAGTAACTTAAACACAGTGCTTGTGCCCTCAGTACCTGCTAGATAGGTTTCTCTCCTTGTCTCCAAGACAGCGCTTCTTCCCGTGAGGCCCGCTTTAGCGTTTGGCCTAGCTCGGCCCTGGCTGGCCGCTGCTCTTTCTGGGCAGCGTCGTGTTCGGGAGTCTTGGCGAGAACGCCTCGGGTGCTTAGCTGTGTTTCTCAGCCACAGCCTCCAGCTTTCTGGTTCTTTCGTGCTCCTAATCTTACTAATGCCTTTCCTTTAATTTTGCTTTCATTGTCAGTGCTTCCAACTTCTTAACTGCTTTAAAATAATTAAATATGGATATCTGGTGCCTGTTCCGTTACTTATATATAATTATTTCAATGGTATTAAATTTTGAAACTCTAAATTGTGTTTTGATATTTCATAAGCTGGTGGTTAAGTATATTTTCATAAAGCGATCTTAGAAATACAAGTAAAATATATGCAAATGTATTTCTAAGGACATCTTACAAAGTTGTACTTAACTACCAGCATATAAAAAAATCAGTTTAATACCTAATTTAAAGAGTTTCAAAATAACATGTATTTTACTTGTAGAATATGAGATACATATATACAAGGTCTGTCAGGAAACAGCCCAGCCATTGTTAATATAACAAGAATGGTTTGCGTGACATCGATGTAACCTGGCAGCCAAGGACAGTGGACTGGAATGCACATGCGTGAACAGTGACGACTTCACTGCACTAGTCAGTGGGGGCAATAGACGCCATCGACTGAGCATGTGTCCTGTGTGGCCGTCACATTCAAAGTGACTGAGAGTAGAGTGACGAATCTGCATGAGAATTTGCATTAAGCTTGAACATTCCTCCGCAGAAACGATTCACATGATTCAGAAGGCCTCGGCTGTGGGCCACTGGTGATTGGCAGGTTCATCACAGAAGGGCGCCTGCTCATGCATCACGACTTGTGCAGAGTTTTTTCGCCTAACATCAGATCACCCAGATGAATCAGCCCCTCTACAGCCAGATTTGGTGCCCTGTGACTTCTGGCTTTTCCCAAAACTAAAATCACCTTTGAAAGAGAACAGATTTTAGACTGCCGCTGAATTTAAGAAAATTCGATAGGGCAGCTCGTGGTGATCAGGAGAACTGTGTGAGGTCCCAGAGTGCCTACTTTGAAGGGGACTGAGGCGTCATTGTCCTCTGTACAGTGTTTCTTGTCTCTTGGATCTTACTCAGTAAACTTCTCCATTTTTCATATTACATGGCTGGATACCTTCTGGGCAGACCTTGTGTCCATTACATGTGTATGTACTACATAGTAAAGGCATTAACATATTTTACTTGCAACGTGTGGTAAACTATTTCTAATGTTCCTGCCAGAAAAGGCAGATCCCTTGCTTTCTTCTGTCTCATCATTGGAGTCTGCTTAACTTCTCTCACTGCTGGCCAGCATTGAGTTATGGGAACTAATGGATGGTGCCGTTGATGAGATTGTGTGTTTCGTACTGCTGGTTATTAAATCTTAAATTCATCTTCAGGTTCCTTCCTCTGATCCTTAAAGAAGGCAGGTGATTGTGTTTTTCACTCTGTAGCCTCTTTTGCTTTCTGTTCTTGTATTTTTCCTTTATTCTGGTTCTTTAGTTTTAAAATTTATTGTAGACTATCAATGATACTAATTTTAATTAGTGTATTTTTCCAACATTATAAACTTATTTTGTTAACAAAAAATATTTCAGTACCTTGTTACGTTTTATAAAGTGTATTGTTTCACTCGGTAAACTCTAATTTTGGAATGTTAAGCTCAAAAGAGTGACTAATTATAAGGATATTTAGCTTTTGAGCAACTTTTTTAAAAGGAGGTGAGAGCAGTACTATGAATGAAGCAAAGCTTTACAGAGGTTCTTCAGGCCAAAAAGGAGTTTGAGGCCTAATCATTATCCCTAATTCTGTGTTCGCTTGCACTTTTCCCAGAAGTCCTTTGCTTTCTTTGCCAGGTGTGGAGGGCGCAGCGTTCCAGAGCAGGCTTCCTCATGACCGGATGACTTCTCAAGAAGCAGCTTGCTTTCCGGATATCATCAGCGGGCCGCAGCAGACCCAGAAGGTCTTTCTGTTCATTAGAAACCGCACAGTGAGTTCCTTTCTCCGCCTCCTTATGTCAAGTGCATATTACTTTTATACAGCATATGAGGAAAAGAGAGAACCATTGTTAGAAATTAGTTGGTTTTTTCCTTTAGGTATTTTTAAAGATGTGTAAGTAATTCTTATTTTTACAAAATTGAGATCCTACTTGCTCTCATTCTTTGGATCCTTTCATTTCTCATACCCTCATAAACACAGCAAGAATCTCTACACATTTAAAAAAATACTTTTAAAATAATCACTTTGTCTTTCCATCTCAGGATAAGAGAAACTGTTAGTCTGTTCTACTCACCTGGTTCAACCTCCTCCTCTGGCTAAGTAATTGATTTTAATGTTTGTGTAATGTTTTGTCTGACCGTTGAGTCCTAATTTAACTGGTGGACTGGTGGACATTAAACGTCCATATTTGCCGTATAATTATTGAGCTCTGGACTGCTTTTATATTTTCTTTACTCTATCTCTGTATGTTATTTCTTCATGATAGAGTTCTAGAAGGAAAACAGCCTTGTTAAGCACGAACACTTCTTAAGTTCTGGTACACGGTGCCAGACTGCTTCCCAAAACGGCCGAACCAGGTGATGCTCCCACCTGTCCCTGTTTTTGTTGCTAAAACGATGATAACCTGTGCTGCTGTGCTTGGCCAGAACTATTTCATTTATTTTCCATTTCTTGGATTACTTAGACTTACTGCTTTTTCACATTCATTAGTTGTTTATGTTTCTTCTGTGAGTTTCTCCTTCATGTCCTTTATTCATCAGAAGTTCTGTAACCATAGAGTAGAGGAGGGCAAGATACTATTCAGAACTTATTCGTTGTACTCTAGGATGATAAAAAGCAAATTTATGTTATAATTTTTAGCTATTTTAAATTTAAATTTAAATTTAAAAATTTAAATTTTAACATACTTGCTTTTCAGCCACCACTAATTTTTTTATTTTTGACTGTTAGACTGCAAAATTACTGCTAAATTTGGATTGCTTAGCTAGAGCAGTGATTGGTAGGTTATACTGGGTTTTTGTAGTACGTAATAATCGTTCTCTTTTGTGAAGAAAAAACAAGTTTTTTAAAAAGTGAGTGGAAAATTCTTACTTTGTATTTCTGAGGCTGATTTGGCCTGTAATTGAATCCACATCTGTGTATAACATATCAACATTTTGATCTAAGTGGATTTTTAAAACAGATTGTCTTTGTTTGTTTGTTTCATCTGAGGGGAGTGTTCATGGATGACCTGAGCCTTATTTCACAGGGTGGAAGGGGGAAGAAGGCTCGTGTTGGGGGGAGGAGCTGGGGCCCAGAGTGTACTTGAGGAATCCCATTTTCTCTTGACAGTGGCCTCAGAGAGAAGTAGAGATGCATGTCAGTTTGTTTATATATCTTAATTGGATTTATTTACACATGACCAGATTTCTTCTTTGTTGAAACTTGTGTGTGGAACAGTCTTTGTTAGGTTTTAGCTAAGGCTTAAATCTGGTGGTATGTAGTTGGTCCAGCATTTTGAAGATATATATTCAATTTGAAGAGAAAATGTTAGAGCCCATTGATTGTACCACAGTATTTTTTTACTTCTCATCTTACTGCTTTTTCAGCAGTATTTAAAATAAATGACCACTCCTTTTTCCTTTTAAAGATTTTATTTATTTTCTTTTTAGAGAGAGGGGAAAGGAGGGAGAAAGAAAGGGAGAGAAACATCAGTGTTTGGTTGCCTCTCACGTGGCCCCCCCACTGGGGACCTGGCCTGCGCCCTGACTGGGAATCGAACAGGCAACCCCTTGGTTCACAGGCCAGCACTCAATCCACTGAGCCATACCAGCCAGGGCTCCTTTTTTCTTAAACACACCACTCCCTTAGCTTAATGTAGTGTTATGGTTTTTCTTCTGCTTCCCTGGTTGTTGTCTCTGACTGCTTTGTTGGCTCATCCTTGGAGCAACTGGCCATTATGTGAACTCGTTGGAGTTGCTTAACGTCTCTCTTGTCTCCTGTTTTTCCTCCAGGACCTCTCTTCTACACTTTGGGTTGGGCATCAGTTGTCACCCGCAAATTGCTCTAGACCATAACTCTCTCCTCTGATCCCCAGTTTCCTCATGATTGCCTTGAATAAGTATTTTAGAGAGAGAGGAAAATAAACATCATTTGTTGTTCCACTTATTGTACTTATTCATTGGTTGATTCTTATATATGCCCTGACCAGGGATCAAACCCACAACCTTGGGGTATCGGGACGGAGTTCTAACAAACTGAGCTACATGGCCAGGGCTTGGTTGTCTTGGAGTTAAACTCATTATCTCCTCTTTCAGTGAATGGCATACTGACTCATTTAGTTGTGCAAGCCAACAGCTGCGGAGTTTTCCTTGGCATCTCTTTTTTCCCCACCTCTGTATATCTAATTCATAATTTGATTTTTGTGGATTTTACCTACTCACTGTCTCTGGAGTCATGTAATCCAGGTTTAAATCCTAGTTGCTCCCTACCTGCAGCTGTGTGATCTCAGCAAGTCACTAGGGTTTTTTCTTTTCTTATTTAGGTTAAATATCTCCCAGTTTCTTTAATAATTTGCTCATTTGACATGGTTTTGTGTTTCATTAGTTTCTCTGTCAGGAGTATAACCCTCATTGTTTTCAGTGAAAGGAAAGCCCACTTTCAGGGCCTTAAAAGTTAAAAGGATATTTTAAAGTGGTCAAATGGTGTAAGTCTAGTGGTGTGTAATGCAGTTTCTGTCATTTATATACAGCTGCAGTTGTGGTTGGATAACCCGAAGATACAGCTGACTTTCGAGGCTACTCTGCAACAGCTAGAAGCTCCTTACAACAGTAAGTCATGTGTTCAGTGCCTGGTGTCGGACTGGGTTGTAAGCATTGCTGTTTCCTTCCAGGGGCCCCATGGTTCCTTGGTAACGAGTCTTTTTGATTCATAGTTCCTCTCATTTCACCTTGTACTGTGCAAAAGTGAACCTTATAGAAAAGCTGTTTTGTATGTTTGTAGTTATTTTCCTGGTTTTTAAGTCACCTTGACAGATGAGTGAGTTCGAGAGACGGCTAATAATGTCCCCAGACCCACGTCTGGCTTTAACCCACGGAGCACCGTGTTGGTGTTCAGTTGACGGGGCCTCTGGCTTTCTCATTTCCCACTTGCCACCAACACAATCCTGTACAATGTTTTGCCAAAGCAAATGAGCACAACACTACGTTAAAAGGGACTGGTTTTGACTTCCATTTCACCTGTAGCAGAACGTCGCTCTTAAATTCCTGATTGTGTGATATGCATGTTGTACTCCCTCACAGACTCATAGTTCTAAGGATCACTTTGCTACCAGAGTCACATGGCCTGAAGCTTATGGAAAAGATGTGTAGAATGACTTCGTGATGGGGAAGTGGAAGAGTTAAAGAATGTGTCATTTAAACTGCTAAAAGTATAAACATGTTTTTAAATCCGTTTATTCCGTAGGTGACACTGTGCTCGTCCACCGAGTGCACAGTTACTTAGAGCGTCACGGGCTCATCAACTTCGGCATCTACAAGAGGATCAAGCCCCTGCCAAGTAAGGGCCTGGCCAATGCACTTTGTAATTCTGAGTTATGCTTCTAGGGCTCAATTTTATTTCCAAGAGGCTTTTAGCATTTTATTTTGATTTCTAAATCTATGTTAGTAGTCAAAATATTCCCAGGTTTATCATATAAGTCAAAATTAAAATCTCTTCATAAATGCATTTCCTGTAATTTCTGGTTTGATAGGTACTTAGTAAAAGGTACTGGACTTCCAATTTAAGAACTCAATTAAAATACAAAATTTGTTAATGAGAGAAGTGACTTATCAAAGCAGGAGGTTTTAGATATTCCTTCACTGACCAGTTTTTTATACTGCTAAAGTTTGCATTTTTATTTTATAAATACTGTTTTATTTTGTGAAGTCCTCTTTCATGATCCGGGATAAAGTCTGCCAGCAATCCAGGAGATAGGGATATTTTGAGAATTAATATGTTTGTTTATTATTTTAAAATATATTTATTTTTGATGCTTGAATAATTCTTCCAAAGTGGATACTGAAAAGCGTAGAACCAGAGCTCAAAGAAAATAGCTTTGAGGTTAAGTGGGGCAGCTGGTCAGATCACCCGAGTGTAACTGTGAGGTAATGAAGCGGTTTATTTGTAGTAAGTTAGCCAAGCGCCATAGATCCTGAAGCACAGGACTGGGAAAAGTGAGAAAGTAAATCCCAACATAAAGGATTTCATTTATAAATTTTCAACATCGAATTAAAGCTTATAAATTTTATGTATTTGCTAATTTATATTTAGATAGTTGCTGTATTTTGAAAATAACTGTCTGAATTGTTTACTTTGTAAGACATTGTGACATGTTAAGAGGTTTTCATGATAAAACACCATAAATACAAATTCAAACCTACAACAAAACATTCTGATTTTTGTTCATTTTGGCTTTTAGCTAAAAAGACAGGAAAGGTCATTATTATAGGCTCTGGAGTCTCAGGCTTGGCAGCGGCTCGTCAGTTACAGAGTTTTGGAATGGACGTCACACTTCTGGAAGCTAGGGTAAGAAATTTATTTGGGGTTTAGAAACCTGACCTAAAGGAAATGTAAGGAAGTTATTTATTGCAAATTGATAAACCATACAGCTTCCCTGAACTAAACCAAAATGATTTGTATTAATACTCAAAGCATTTGGATAGTGTTACATGCATGGAAGCATTTTTTTAAAATATATCTTATTGATTATGCTATTACAGTTGTCCCATTTCTCCCCCTTCATTCCCCTCCACCCTGCATCCCCTCCCACCCACATTCCCCCCCTTTAGTTCATGTGCATGTGTCATAAGTTCGTTACTGTCTACATTTCCCACACTATTCTTGCCCTCCCCCTGTCTATTTTCTACCCACCGTCTATGCTACTTATTCTCTGTACCTTTTCCCCTTCTCTCCTCCTCCCACTCCCCTGTTGCTAACCCTCCATGTGATCTCCATTTCTGTGTTTCTGTTCCTATTCTAGTTGTTGGCTTAGTTTGCTTTTGTTTTAGGTGTGGTTGTTAATATCTGTGAGTTTGCTGTCTTTTTACTGTACAAGTTTTTTATCTTCTTTTTCTTAGATAAGTCCCTTTAACATTTCATATAATAAGGGCTTGGTGATGATGAACGCCTTTAACTTGACCTTGTCTGAGAAGCACTTTATCTGCCCTTCCATTCTAAATGAAAGCTTTGCTGGATAGAGCAGTCTTGGATGTAGGTCCTTGACTTTCATGACTTGGAATACTTCTTTCCAGCCCCTTCTTGCCTGTAAGGTCTCTTTTGAGAAATCAGCTGACAGTCCGATGGGAACTCCTTTGTAGGTGACTGTCCCCTTATCCCTTGCTGCTTCTAGAATTTTCTCCTTCATTTTAATCTTGGCTAATGTAATGATGATGTGCCTTGGTATGTTCCTCCTTGGGTCCAACTTCTTTGGGACTCTCTAAGCTTCCTGGACTTCCTGGAAGTCTATTTCCTTTCCCACATTGGGGAAGTTCTCCTTTATTATTTGTTCAAATAACTTTTCCACTGGTTGTTCTTCCTCTTCCCCTTCTGGTACCCCTATAATTCGGATGTTGGGATGTTTAAAGACGTCCTGGAAGTTCCTAAGCCTCTCCTCATTTTTTGAATTATTGTTTCTTTATTCTTTTCTATTTGTTTGTTTGTTTGTTTGTTTCTTCTTTCTGGTCCATTCCTTTGATTTGAGTCCCAGTTTTCCTCCCATCACTACTGGTTCCCTGTGTGTTTTCCTTCATTTCACTTAGTGTAGCCTTCATTTGTTCATCTAATTTACAACCAAAATTAACCAGTTCTGTGAGCATCCTGATCACCAGTGCTTTGAACTGTGCATCTGATAGGTTAGCTGTCTCTTGGTTGCTTAGATGAATTGGCTCTGGGGCTTTGATCTGTTCTCCCATTTGAGCCATTTTGGGGTTTTTTGTTTGTTTGTTTGTTTGTTTTTATCTGGCCGTGGCTGTTGTGTAGTAAGGGGCAGAGCCTTAGGTGTTCCCCAGGGCAGGGCAGCCCAGTTGCTGGGTTGTGATGCTGGATGTGAGGGCGGGTTCTGAGAGGGAACAATGGTGCTTGCTCCACTCTCTCTCAGATTCCAGTCCTTTCCGCTGCTCCCCCCAAGCAAATTGGGCCCTTCTGGTGCTGCCTCCCCAGTGGGTGGGCCTGTGTACACTCTAGGACCCTGTGGGTCTCTCCAACGAACTCTCCTGCAAGGCTGGGGGGTCTATCCTGGCACCTCAACCCCCACAAGTGTTTTCAGTTGGTGTTTTTAGGTTTTATTTCCTGGTGCTTGGGCCCTGGGTTGCGAGGTCTGTCTCGCTCCCCGTTTTCGCCTGGATTATCTGCGTGTGAATATGGGACCACCCTGGTCAGCCAGCTGCCTTGCGCGGCCTCACTGGTTCTGCCTGTTGCCACCTGGTGTCCGCTAGCTGCCACCTGCACGCCTGGGATGTGCCAGCTGCTGCCTGTGCACTCAAGTCCACCAACCTCCACTTTTTCCTGCTGTGACTCCACCCCTCCATTCTGGGTGAACGGTTGTCGGACTTCCATACAGTTCAATTTTCTGTCAGTTCTGGTGGTTTTCTTGTTTCTAAATCTTTGTTGTCTTTAATTTTGGTTGCGCAAGAATGCACAGTATGTCCACCTACGCCTCCATCTTGGCCAGAAGTCCTAACTTTGGTCACATGGAAGCGTTTTTGACAGTAAAGGATGAAAAAGTGCTCACTGAGGATTTAGAGTTTGTAAATGATCCATGTATCTTTTGGTGGATGTTTGCAGGTCGTGCCTGCATGGGCACACATCCTTTGCAGGAGGCAGTGTTTCAGTAGTGGAGCAGAGCAAACTGTACTCTTTGTTCGATAGTCAAGAAAAAGGAGTTGCTTCTCAGGCAGCAGCCATATTTTAGGGCCCAATGAAGCCAGGATACTGGTTCCCTTCTCATTAGTCCTAGAGAGAGAATGGAAACTAAAGGAGGAAAAGGCACAGAGTGGAAAAAAGAACACCATGTTAGGATGCTGCTATTCGAATTATTTTCACGAGTAAATTTCAAGGTTTAATTACCTTCCAGTTGGACTTACAGGCCTCCCTGGACCCCCACCGTTTGAAGAGACACTTCTCAGAGTAACCTAAGCACCCTCAAGTTTTATAGAAGCTTTCACATGTTCAGTGCAGTCCAAATTGCTTTTTATAAATTGCTAATTTTTAAAAATAGTCTTTTCAAATATGTGGAAATCAAAAGGAAACAGTTTCCGATACAGTCTTTACATATAATAAAATAATAAAAATATTTTATTAATTAATTCAGAAAACAGTTGTGTGCCCTCTGCATCCTGTGTGCTGAAAATGCTGTAAGGAATGATGGGATGATTACGATCCTTCCCCCTGTGGAGTTTTAGTCCAGCGTACAGGTTTTTGTTTTGTTTTGATAGTTTGCTTGCTTGCTTGCTCGCTTGCAATTTGTATGCCCATATTTATTCATGATTGAAATGTCACTACAGCTAAGTAAGGTTTCCCCCATTTGAAAATGTCTAGTGAGCAGAGATAAACCTGGGCCTGTTGGCAGGAATGAGAGAGATCGTTCGGCTCATTAGACACTCTGCCCTTGGACATGTGTCTGCTCTGGAGAACTGTCAAAGAAGTCATCTATTAGATCGTTCACAGCTGACCTTGGGCACTGGTGGGCCAGAGTCGGAACTCAGTGGTAGAAAGATGGCATTTAGTGTTGGAATTTTTTAACATATTTTCAGTATGTGTGATCCTTGCTTAGCCTGTCCATTAGTAGTATTAGAGACAGCTGCATAGATAACAGTAGCTGTGACTAAATATGTCTTCTGTCAAATTCTTTCCTACTTCACATCATAATTCCATACCTTTTTGCATGTCATCCATTACCTACCTCTCCCTCAAATAGTCTTCCACTTTAAACTTCCTTTGCTCTTTATGCCCACAGTGCTATTTACTGCATTCCATGTAAACTCTGTACCTTTCTTTTTTAATTATAAAAGACAGAGGCCTGGGATGGTACCATGCCAGGTTCTTATGGTTAAAATACAATTGATGATTTTAGCCATTTCATTTTTGAAAACAGGATCGTGTAGGTGGCCGAGTTGCCACATTTCGCAAAGGAAACTATGTAGCTGACCTTGGAGCCATGGTAGTAACAGGTCTTGGTAAGTGGTTTTGTGCTGTAATACACATGGGAGACTAATAAGATTGTTTAAACTCCTATTTTAAAGGCATAGATGCAGTCTTAAAATATATTGGCTTAGGATACTATTCTTAGTGTTCGTGAGAGATAATTAAATTGACAAGTAGTCTTTCTGAAAGCATATATCAGTATGTACAGAATTTAAATCGTGCAGACATTTGGACCTAGCAGATCCAGTTCTGGGAAATTATCCTAAGGAAGATAAGTGAACCATGTTGTGTTTGGAGATTTTATTTATTTTTAGAGAGAGGGGAAGGGAAGGAGAAAGAGAGGGAGAGAAACATCAGTGTGTGGTTGCTTCTCAAGTGCTCCATACTGGGGACCTGGCCCACAAACCAGGCACGTGCCCCGACTGGCAGTTGAACCAGTGCCCCTTTGGTTCACCACCTGCACTTAGTCCACTGAGCTACACCAGCCAGGGCGGAGCATTTTTAATGTGGCGTAGCAGAACATTAGAAACCACAGATTGAAAGATGGAATTGTTACATATGACATCTGCACATCCATATTCACATGAGAGGATGTCCACAGTTTATTGTTAAATTGTAAAAATATTACAAAACAGTATGTTATGATCCTTTTGTATATGTGTTGGTCTGAAATTTTATGCATATAATAATATCTAGAAGGATCCGTAATAAAATATTAACTAACTTTGTGGGATTATAGGTAATTTTTTACTCTATACTTACACATTGGTTTTACTTTGGGCATTTTTTTCGATATATAATACACAAGCTTGAAGTATTTGAAATTGGAGTAAAAATATTTTTGCTGTCAGGTTTTGCTCTCTTTTCCTGGGTGTGTTGAATTTAACTGTCTGAGTCTTTTTCAGGAGGGAACCCCATGGCTGTCGTCAGCAAACAGGTGAACATGGAGCTGGCCAAGATCAAGCAGAAATGCCCACTTTATGAAGCCAATGGACAAGCTGTAAGTTGAGGATAAACAGAACTTTTCCAAATTTTTTTGGTTCAGTTGAAAACTATTTTGAGGAAAATGTGTGGGTGAATATACACACACACACACACACACATAAACTGAGGGCAGAAATGATATGATGTTTTCTGATCGTTCCTTCTGAGCTACATAGGAAAGGATGATTGTTGCATATATGCCAATTTGTATGCCTGTTTAAGCATTAATCTTCAGACATTTAATGAAGGCTAGCTGGACAGTTAATCTTTTTATTTAGCTGTGGCCACCGACTCTGAGAGACCTGTATAACTGACACCTGATTCTTCCTTCCTTTGCATTGTGCCTCCCGTCATGTGCTTTACTCTATGTGCTCCCTGTGACCTCAGTTTTGTGTTGTAGGCCCAGGTTTTTAATGGGCTAGTAGCCAAATGGTGGTACTTAGCTGATGCTCATGGTAGGTATTTGTTGACCCCGATGCGTAGGAGCTTCCTTTACTTAGTATGACAGTAGCATGGAAGTGCTATTCAGTGTGAAAAAATGGTAGTAATTTGACAACTATATATGATAAGCTTAGACTGTGTAAGTCCTAATTTTTACGGGTGAGTGAATTTCAAAAGTTTGTATTCAGTAGAAGTTTTATCAATTTCCCTATCAGGAGTAAGGGTGTCTACAATTCCGAGGAAGAGAAGATTTGCTTCGTACATGGCAGTTTAGCTATTGTTACTAAAAGTGGTAAGATTCCAATTTTAGGTCCCAAGGGATATTATAACCTCTTCCTGTATACCTTGAAGTTTTATGGGGTTCATAAAACCCCATAAGAGAAGGGAGACTTTCAAGGAATGCCCTTTGGTTCCCATCTCCCCCATTCTGGATCCAAATTTCCTCCCATGGTTATTGGGGGGGTTGAGTGAGGTGGGGGCACCGTCTGGCGAATTAACAAAATAGAATGAGAGGTAAAAAATGAAGTAGAGGTTAACTCAACAATTCAGTAAATTTTCACTAGTCTGTGAAGATCTGCAAAGGGTGTAGAGTTAAGTAAGATATTTGCTGCTATGGAAGACGCCACAGGGAAGTGAGCCTTGTGTACAAATTAGTATTTCCCAACGTGTTATTATGGAAATTTTCAGAAGTGTACAGAAGTAGAAAGAGTACTATAATGGACTTCCAGTTTTTCATTCCAGTCTTGTTTCATCTATCCAGCCCCCTTTTGGGCCTGGGGTATTTTAAAACAAATCACAGTCTGTCAAGTTTTTATTGAACATTTTCCAAAATCTAGGCCCTGTTCTAAGCACTGAAGGTGTATTCTCTGCCCTCAAGGAGCTTAAGTTCTAGTTACTCCAGGTATCTTATGACCTCAAGAGCATCAGTGATAATAACTGTCATTAAAATCAAAGTCATTCCTGCCCCCCCACCCCCGGCATATTACTCACGCATATTCCAGTAACACAGAGACAAGGCAGATTAGCCAGGGTTACGTAGAAGGAGAGAGTCTCTGGAGGTGGAAGGGGAGTGGTGGGGAGAGACTTAGAGGGAAGGAGAACGTTTGCGAAGGTGGATTAGGACTTTCAACACGTGGTTGTGGAGAGAAAGGCATTGGGTGGAGGCAGAAGAAAGTGCAAGCGAAGTCGCCGAAGGAGCATGGGGTCCCACACCGGTGAAGGGCTGCTGGTATGAGGCCGAAGTTTGGGGTGGGGGCTGTCGCTTACTGGGCTGGTTCGTAGGTTGGGACTTCACAAGGTCTGGTGTGGGGGCAGTGACGTGGACAGGTGGTGTTTCAGGTGGCTGGGCAGTGGTTTAGGGGATTGAACTGAGGAAGCAGGGCCTCTGGAGTGCAGACTGCGTCAGTCCTCGAGCAGCAGTGGGGTCCAGACCAAAGGCTATCACTGATTATTGGGACACTGCCTTTTTAATTACTTTTTCCTGAATATAGAGCACCTAGGTTCATTTAGTCTTAACAGTAAAAGGAAAGCTGCTTTTTTTTTTTTTTTTTTTTGTAGCCTGGAGAAATTAATTGTCTGGCTTTTTTTGGTATTAGATGAGCTTTAACATACTGTTTAAAACATTTTGTTTCTAAATAGTATGCCAGTATTCTCAAGTGTGGCCTATAAGCAGCTGCCAGTCCGTGAACTGCTGGTTGCCACAGTGGGGTGAGGTTCATAACTGGCTCCAGGGTGTAAATAAACCGCACCGTTAACCACGCTGTTCGTTCAGATGATGACTTTTGTTGGTAGCAAGACTTCCTCATTGAAAGAAGTGGTGCGTTAATTTAGATTTTGGCATGAGCTGCTCATCTCACCAGGGACCCGCCCTTCGAGTAGTACTGCAGTGAGCAGCTGTTAAGCAGGTATGTGGTTTTCAGCATTCTGTGTGCTCGGATTATTTTTTCAAGTAAACTTGTAGTTGTCATTCAACTCTGATCCTTGTAGGATTTTGCCAAGTGGTATGTTTCTATTTGGTGCAGTAGCCAAGTAGTAAGGAGGATTCTTTAAGCATTCTCATGGTCGGGGTGAAATTCTTCGCAGTGTTGAGTTCCACGTGCCTTCAGTTAGTTAAACCTAAGAAGGGGCGTTGACGTTTCTGTGTCTTACTTTTCCCAGTAGTCCTGCTCAGAGTGTGAATGGACCACTGTCAACCAGAAGACTGGCTTTTAGTTTATAGGACAAGTACTAAGTAAGAACTTAGAGCGCCATTAATTTATGCTTATAATCACAATTATGTTTCATGGCTTTAGAAATCTAAGGAGTAAGTTGGTGTGTTGATTCATTCTCCCACTTAGCAGGAGAAGAATCTGAAGCTTGGACAAGTGTTTGCTTAAGGTCATTACATTAAGTCTGTAAGTTGTAAAGCCAGGATCCATGGCCTGGGGTTCCATCTCAGATTCTTGGGCTTATTCCTGGCTGGTTTTTCAGGGAAGGTGGGGACACGGGGGTAAGTGTGTGCAACTCGAATGGCCTGTGTGACTGCACCAGCAAGTTCTCCTTGTCAACAAGCTTTCTTTTAACAGCAGCTCTCAGAAGGCAGCGAGGCCCACCTAGATGGATATTCACCCAGCCATCAAGTTGTCTTCAGTTAACCGTCAGATCGGGGGCGGGGGCTGTGTTCCTGCATTATTTGTGGACAGCCTTAGTGGAGAAGAGGGTGATGCGATGGCCCTGTTGTTCATACATAAAGATAAATTCTCATCCTCTGCAAGGCCAGCGGCCAGCTCAGAGTCATAAATACCCTGGCGCTGTTCTCCTAAGGACATGTCACCAGACTCAGCCACTCTGCTGCTGCAGGAGAAAAATTACATTGCAAGTGGTTTTTGTTGTGTTGTCTTGTTTTAATTCCAAGAATCTCTGAAAGAGTTTACTTCTCTGTTCTCTCTAGTCCTGCACTGACAGCTAGGATATTTAGTTTCTGTGTTTGTTTCTGACAGGGAAAGTTATTTTATGGCTCCGGATACTAAAACAAGGGTTTCCCTATTTGCTTCTAACACAGGTTACCCTATAAATAGAAGTGTCCGCTAGCTATGAAAACAATCAAAGCTACTATAGCAGCCTCCCTCGGTGTGACTGGTGATGGAGTTACACTCCGAACTACACTTCAGTCAGCTTTGAGTGAATGTGGAGAAGGTCGAGAACGTTTTGGGAGTCACCCATAAGGAGACTCAAAACATGGATTGATGGGGAAATGGCGGAGATGCCTAAATGTTTTCTGTATCTCCTGCACACCAGCCAGTAACTCGGGAACTTGAGATTCTAGTTCTGTTTTTACTATTGAGTAATGAAAAGGTGTCCTAACCACATTCTTACCATGCTGTAACATGCCGCATCACAGTGAGAGAGTTGTTACTGAATGAGCTCCAAAGACTCAGAAACTACTTGGAAAAACAGGTACTGATTTTCTCGAATGGCTGTACTGTTAAAAGGACGGAAGAAAACACTGGAAAGGTAACAGGTCTTTTACAAAGACCATTGACTGGACGCACTCGGTACCTGTCTTAAGGGAGCCGGTTTTCACCTGTGCTCATGGAGAGCGGTGTCCAGGGCGTTGCACTTTTGACGCGGGCCTGTTGGCATTTTCAGTTTTCTTCCTCCTCTGTGGAAACATCTTTGGTACCTTTAAGGCATTCTTTCTCTACCCTTTAAAAATCATGGCTGCCAATCCCTGCTTTTTATAGATGAAAAAAATCCCCTGCCTTCCTTTAATGTTCCTGAAGTTGCAAAATAGGTATTTTCCCCTCCAGTGTATTTATAATGCCGGCTTTGCTCGTCCACACTGTATCGATCTGCTCATGTAACAGGGATTTATGGAGCACCGCTACCGTGTGCTAGAATTGCCAGTGCGCCCCTTAGATACGTGCGTGCCCTCCCCACAGAGCCGGTCACATGTTAGCGAAGTCTGGTGTTCACATTATGTTAAAAGTTCCCTGTGAGTTTAAAGGTAGCAGCCTTCATTTAGAGAATGACAATGAATTTTATTTGGATGGAAGACATGCTTGTTGTCCTTAGTCTCCCTTTAGGGGGAACAGCTGTATCTCATTTTCCTTACCCATTTGGGAATCTGAATTAGACGCTGTTCAGTTGTACACTTCTTCTTCCAGGTTTTACCAAAGAAACTAATCTGAATCTTTTGTTTCATCACACTTCTGAAAGTGCCAGAGGTCGGGAGAGGTAGAGACGGGCTGTGGCCTCTGTTGGCCAGATTTGGCCATTACAGCTTTTTGCAATGTGTTACTCTTTTTGAGGATTTCTGTGGCTAAATCTGAACTTTCTTCTGTACCCCTAACCTAGCCGCAGTTAACTCCATTCCGCTTTGCTGCTTAAGAACTTAGCGCAGACTAGAAGTGAGAATGCTCTTGAAGACCCAAAGAGTTTGTGATGGTGGAATGCAGCCAGAGGCAGAACTACGGAGAGTTGTTCTTTCTCTGAGGTGACTTCTTGCAGGATCAGGGATCCTGCCCAGAAAGTTGCCTGGCTCTCCCTAAATTCATTCTGCATGGGCTAGATGCAGAGGCTGCCCCTCCCTCGGCCAAGTTCAGGAACGTCCCATGAAATGTACAGGACCGAGACAATCAGGACTGTACCCGCTTAGAGCAGTGAGACTCACCACAGTTTCTTAGTCTCAAAGGAACTATTTGTCTGGAGCCTTTCATGGGGAAATAAATGGCTTTGATAAGTCTTATCACAATCTGTTTCAGATGATATCCTTTTTAATTCTTTACTAGAAAACTGTATCAAAGATCCTTTCCAAAAAAAAAAACCCACTTGCTGGCTTAGTTTGCTGTAACCAGCTCTGGCTGTGTTGGGATACAGCAACCGCGGCCTGCATGGAGCTTAACCCTTTGTGATCACTTGTCAAGCGGGTTCTTTCCCAAGGTGCGATTTAAGAACCTGGAATAGAATGGTCAGGTAAAACTAAAGTTATTCCCTCTTGTGTTTAGAGATTGCCGGTATTTCAACTCCTTTCCGTAATTTGTGGTCCTCACCAAGAGGTGACCCGAAACAGGTAGCTAGGAGGTGCTTTGCTTGTTGTTTGCACAGGTTCTCTCATCGTCTGGGCGTGTCGTAGTGCGTATCTAATAGCTTAATTTTAGAGACAGATTCAGGACTTAAATATCAACAACACATTTCGGTTTTCGCCCAGTCAGTATCGATTAGTAGACAAGTATTTTAGTTACTATTTTCCAAATGTTAAATTTCAGAGTGGAATTTTAAAGTTAACGGGGAAAAATAAATGTGTGAGAGCTATCCCTGGTCTCGCTGGCAACATGCCTGTCGAGCGGGCAGAGCGCGGGTGGGGCTGGCTGCCCGCTGTTCCCACAGCCTCCTGAGGGAGCCTCGGGTGAGGGTGGTGTGCCGGAGATGCGGTCGTGTCGTCCGACGCCTGTCACACGTGGCTGTGACCTTTTGCTTTGGTTTCTGTTCATTGTCATTCTCGTTACTGGTCTGTGTTTCTTTTTCTCTTAATTATTAAGTTTGTTTTCTTTCTCCTGCTTTCGATGCCATCTTCCTTTGCCCCACCTGCCCTCCCCCACACTGCCTTTCTTTTGCCCATCTCTCCGCCTTGACGCTCCTGTTTTGGTTTCTGTGCAGTCTGTTCCCTCCTTCTCTGGCGGCTGCCGCTTCTGAGCTAGCAGGGGGTGTCTGTCATGCTGCGTGTGTGGAGCCGGGGCTTTACTGCTGTCGTACAAAACGGGACTTGACGTGGCTGGTGGGCTGCTATTGACAGTTTATTTCTCTCTCTGCTGCACTGGTTAAAAGGACACTGTCAAGGTATTTTTTTCATAATTTTTCAAATCATTTTCCTCACTGTTTACAATAACCCATTAAAAGCTTGAAACTAAGTCTTTCCCTTCCAAAGGTCCTCTCCATCACACATTCACACTGGTTTGTTGTAGATTTGCACCTGTATGTTGGGCTGGTGCCATTTGAGTTTTTGTCATTGAAAGTGCATGTAAAAAGTCGGGTTTTTTGTGGGGGTTGTGGGTGGACTGAAGGGGAAAGTATAATGAATCAAGTGGGTGGCTCAGCAAACACAGGGAAGAAACAAAAGGTCAAATTTGGTCCCCATAACCTTGACAGTGTCCCTTTAAATATTTCTCTGCTACCCACCCTGGACACCAGTTTCTGAGCCTGAGTACTGCATATTTTTCAGTCTGAACTTCCCTATGTGACTGTCACCCTAGCTGCAAAGATTAAAGCTTGTTTGAAGCAAGCATCCAGTCGGCGCTGGAAGAGCTTTAATCTGTACCATTTGCACACTCGTGTATTGGCACATTGTGCCCTACTGGAGAGGCGTATGTGAGGCGGTCCCTCTTGCTGCTGTCGCATGCGCTTGCCACACGCATTTCAGAAGCCACACGTAGGAATACCACCTCTTCGAACTCCAGAAAAAGCAGCCATGCACATGCATCCCTGGTCCGTTAAGGTCTTGTAACCGTAGCCCTGGCCAGGTGGCTCAGTTGGTTGGAAGACCATCCTGTGCACCAAAATGCGTGGGTTCTATCCGCAGTCGGAGCGTGTGCTGGAAGCAGCCTATCGACGTCTCTCCTTCTTTCTTCCCCCTTCTGCCCTCTCTAAAAACAAAACAAAACAAAACATATCCTTGGGTGAAGATTTCTTTCTTTCTTTTTTTTTTTTAATTAAAAAAAAAAAAGATTTCAGAACTGTAGATATTCATTGAAAATGTAATTGTTGCCTTTTTTAAAGGTACACCAAATTTAGAGTTTCTAGAACCATCTTGTACATCATTGCAGGAATTACACCAAGCAAAACTTCAGCCTTGCTCTGAGCATCGTGACCATCACATCGATGAGGAAAAGTAACTGATGAGCGAGTGAATGAACTTCCCGACAAGATGGTCTCTTTCATCAGCTCTGATAGCTGTGTAGTCAGAACGGGTAGAGATGTCACCAGGAACGCCTTTCTTTGGCCATGGAGTTGGATAGGTGGTCATACGTGTTTGCTGCCCTGAATCCTAGGCACCAACCATGCTGATACATAAATGGCACCAAGCATCCAAAGCCTAGTTCTCTGCCTTATTTCTCTACATAAGCCAGAAGATTCTCCGGGGGAGTTTATTTCTGAGGCTGAGGATTCTCTAATTCATAAAGACTTCCTGATCTCTCCTCTGTGTAATCTTTTACAACTTGATGCTTTAAAATACACTTTTGATTGAATCAGCTGTGGCATCCGTCATATTACAGTTTTAAAGGACAGTTGCAGTCCCTCCCCCCTTTCGTTTCTGGTGTAGGTTGTACTTCTTGCTGCATTCTTTTTGCCCCCCCACGGCTCATACAGTGTCACTTGTGTGATTTTGCAGTGAAGGGCAGAGGTATGTGCGTCAGAAGCATCTGTTTCATTGGAAAGGGCAAAAACTAAGAGGTAGAGTCTTACTGTGATGATCTTGCCCAGGATCAGTTACCTCTGCTTGTAAAGGATCGTGTCTCCTCGGCCTTAGTGTTTGTAAGAACTTTAATGTTTTGTTTCCTCGTTACCAGTTTTAGGTTGACTGCAAAGTGAAATTCGTATTTTAAGTCTCATTTCCCAGTTGATGCCCAGCTTATGGCAAGAGATGCTTGCATTAGATATGCTTTTTCCTCCCCGCGCTGCCATCATGAATTACTTTGGGGCCCAATTGAGCAGCAGCAGAGGGATTCCTGTCGGCTGACAGTATCAGCTGACGGTATCAATAGGCAGGGGCGCAGCAGAGACGGGAGCGTGATGGTCTTGCAGCTCAACAACCTGCTCTGCAGTCTGTTCTCTTCTGCATGATAGTGAGCAGACCTGTGCCTCAGTCTCTTACACTCTGAGCTTCGGAAGTTCAACTCTCAACGTAACTGGTGCCTTAACACATTATCACTCTGCAGATTAACAGCTTATTAATAACCGTGACTTTCTTCTCTCTTTCCTGCTCCCATCTTAAATTCTATCATCTTCGAGGGGAAGCAGATACTTCAGGCTTCTTGTTCGTCCATCTTGCCTTTTTTCTGGAAGGCCCTCAGGTGTTTCAACACAGTTTTTGTTCTCCGGGACTGTTCTAGCTGTTGTTGGCACGTCCGCCAGCTTATCTCAGTGCATGTCAGTTCCACCGAACCTCAGCCAGCATCAGCATGAACCCAGGGGCTGTTCACAGAGGTGGAGTCCCAGCCCGGAGTGCAAAATCGGGAGACGAGGAAAATAACAGTGCCAAAAACATTTCATATCTCATTTAGTGGGACTGACCCCTTCATAGAAAAGAAAGTTCGAATCATTGTCCTCAAAGGTTTTCCCTTTGAGATACATGTTTTGACCTTTTAATCTATATGGCATTTGTGTTTTCATGATGGTAATGTTTAGTCTCATAAGGACCAACTCTGCTATACTTTGGATTTTCAGGTTCCTAAAGAGAAAGATGAAATGGTAGAGCAAGAGTTTAACCGATTGCTAGAAGCTACATCTTACCTTAGTCATCAGCTAGACTTCAATGTCCTCAATAATAAGCCTGTGTCCCTGGGCCAGGCGCTGGAAGTTGTCATTCAGTAAGTACTCTGACACTGCTTATTGTTCAGCGCGTTCCGTTTAGAGATTTGCTTTTTTTTGTTTGTTTGTTTTAAGTTTTCCATCAAGTCTCCTTTTAGCTAATTTTCGCTTGTTCTTATGTGAAATAGTTAAATCTGAAAGTAAAACCATTTAAAATAATTATGTGATACATAAGGCCCCTCTCTGAAATTCACTTCTATGGCATTAAACTGTATTTAACAGCCTAGAAAACAATTTGCCACCTGCTAACTTTCTTATTCCAAAGTATTAGAAATTTCAGTGGGCCTTGATACTCCTGAATGTTTTTGATGGGTACCAGTCTCATGTCGCACAGCCGGCCGTGTGACCAGGGCACACTGACTGTCTCTCTCAGGTTACAAGAAAAGCACGTTAAAGATGAGCAGATTGAACATTGGAAGAAGATAGTGAAAACTCAGGAGGAATTGAAAGAGCTTCTTAATAAGGTGAAATTCTGTTTATTTTCCTTGTAGCTAAAGGTACATAGGGGGAAAAAGCCTTCAGAGGTATCCAGCCTTTGGCATCTCTGGACCACACTGGAAGAAGAGTTGTCTTGGGCCACACATTAAATACACAAACACTAACAAAAACTGACGAACAACAACAAAAAAGGCTTAAAGTAAATTTACGATTTTGTATCAGGCCACATTCATAGTCATGCTGGGCTGCATGTCGGACACCCCTTCTTAATTTAGAAATTTAAAAAACCCTGGGACTCTTTACTTTTCAGAAAAAAATGACTAGCTGAAGCACTGTTTCCACCCTGTCTGGTGTGGCTCAGTGGGTTGGGCATCATCCCACAAACTGAAAGGTCGCAGGTTCGATTCCCAGTCAGGGCACATGCCTGAGTTGTGTATGCCAGGTTCCCATTTGGGAGCGTGTGAGAGGCAGCTGATCGATGTGTCTTTTGCACATCAGTGTTTCTCTCCCTCTCTTCCTCCCTCCCCTCTGTCTAAAAATAAAAAAATCTTTTTAAGAAAAGCCACTGTTTATCTGTCAGTCTTCAGTGCGACATTATTGGTAAACTGTTGTCAGGTTCCCTTTGGCCCTTGCAAAGCTGACCCAGTGACCTCTGCTGAATTCTGGGATGAGAGGGAAACCATCTGTCCAGGGGTCAAGCTCCCCCCTGAGAAGGACAACAGTCAGCAACAATAAGGACAACAATTCATTGCCCTGATTATTTCACTTGTGCCACATGTTGTATCTGTTGAGGGCTTTTTACCGCCACCCTCCGGAGCCCTGGCACCAGACCAGGAAACTGTTTCTCCTCATCCTGTCAGCTGCACATACAGCACCATCCTGGGGAGAAAATCCGAAGTGGGATGGCCCCCGGGGGGGTTGTCATGCCGAATCTGGGTGCCCCAGACTGGACTCCTGCCTCGCTCACTGCGTCTCATTTCTTCATATTGCCGAGTAAAGAGGCCTCTAGCCCTCCTCCATCGTGAACGTGTGCGGACGAGATGGAAAGAGTGGCTGGAGAGCGGCAAGGCGGCTGGGGCCCTGTCTCGGGCTTCGCCTGTCACCTGGTCCTCTGTGGTGCCACCAGAGGCCCGACTGGCTCACCTTGGGAGTGGCTCCTTAGGTGCTTTGTGTGATGACTTCACCTCTTATGTGTTTAAAAAAAAAATCATGGTAGTTTGTTTGCCCTGGAAATTAAATTAATTTATACGTGTGTATATAATTTTTTTTCAAATTAATGGGACACTTCTAGTTCTCCCATTTGTTTTGGAAGACAGAACCAATCTTCTCTGCTTGTGTTGTGAAATATCTGTATTGAGCCACATAGGGTTTTTCCCCGTTCTGAAATGTCGTGATGTGGAAGAGGTATTTAAGAACTCTGAGGACCTGTTCTGGTACAATATAATAGCATTCTAGGCGAGGAGCCAAAGCACAGGATTTAGAGATGAATTACATCACTATCTGGAGTGGTAAATCTGTATTTTTACCTTTTAGATGGTAAATTTGAAAGAGAAAATTAAAGAACTCCATCAGCAATACAAAGAAGCGTCTGAAGTCAAGCCACCCAGAGATATCACTGCCGAGTTCTTGGTGAAAAGCAAACACAGGGATCTGACCGCCCTGTGCAAGGTATGCGTGGTACGCGTGCCTACCTGCCTGGTTTATTTTACTGGGAATCCTGAGAAACTCTGGAAAGGAGAGAGCCACTAGCCAAGCATAGGTGCCCACAGTAAGAAGGAAACAGTTTGATACACAGGAGCCACGGGGATTTAGTGGGTTAGCTTGGTTTGAGATACACTTTTTCTACAGAATTCCTACTTCATTTTTATAGTCCCATCCTTTAACTTACTTACATCTCATTTTAGCCTTTGGTATAGTTCATCGCTGACAGTTTAGCATAATGATAATGAGCATGGACTCAAGTCATTTGGAGTCACAGTGTCTGGTTGAAATCCGTAACCCAGGATCACCCAGCCACGTGACCTCGGGCTCCCTGACTGCCTCCTCTCTGACGTGGTGTTGATGCTAACTCACCTGTAGGGTGTCTGAAGTGCTTATTCCATCTGGGGATGTGGTTCGTGCACAGGAAGTGGTGGTCGCTATCCCCCCCCCACCCCAGTCTTAATTCCGGGCTCAATTATAGCTTGTCTCCAAAACACCCATCGCTGAGCCCTGACCCAGCCTTAAGCTGATGCGACGCGGGCAGAGATGTGGTCCAGACCTTACATTTTGTGGAATAAATAACTAGGTGGATCTCTGATAAGTCCAGATCAACTGGTTCTCTTAATTTTATCAGGAATATGATGAGTTAGCTGAAACACAAGGAAAGCTAGAAGAAAAACTTCAAGAATTGGAAGCCAATCCCCCAAGGTAAGAAAAACAAATAGATGTTCAGAGAGCTAGTTTTTACTGTTCTTTCTGTTAAATTATAAAGAACCATAGTTTTACTCATGGCCACTGAGTGGATTGCAGATTGTTTAAGGAATGGAAGGTATTTGTGCATGTGGACTGCAGTTTACCCCTGAAAACACAAGTTTGAACCGCTCGCTCAAGTCAACTTATATGTGGATTTTTGCAGTACATATAGTGAAAAATTTTTTGGAAATTTCAACAATTTGAAGAAACGTGCAGACAACTGTGTAGCCTAGAAATTAGAGAAAATATGTCATAAGTGCATAAAATATATGTACATATTTTCCTTATAATTTTCTCTAGCTTTATTGTAAGAATACAGTGTATAATACATATAACATACAAATATGTGTTAATTGATTATTTATCTTATTGGTGAGGCTCCCTGTCAGCAGTAGGCCAATGGTAGTTAGGTTTTGGGGTCGTCAAAAGCTACCCCAGACGTTTGGGGCAGAGGAGCGTGGATGCCCTTTACCCCGAGTTGTTCAGCGGTCACCTGTGCTTCTCCTGAGTCCTCCTAAACCCCCTACTCTCTTGTTTCGGTGTGTGGGTGTCCTGGAGCCATCAATATATTGTTTTCAAGAGTGCATTTCTCCGTAAAATCTGTTATTTGAATGAAAGTGTAGTAAATGAAAATTGTCGTCTTTGAGTGGTCTAGAAGTTGGTGTTGCTTCAAATTCCCGTAATTCTGGGGAGTAGGAAAGTGTGACACTTTTATTCCGTTGGGTTTTGACGGTGAACACTTAGTGCTGATACTGCGCTCCAGACTGCTTCTGGCCTCCAGATATATCTGCTCTGTTCTATAGTCAGCAGTGCCCGCTTCTTCTTCTTCTTCTTCTTCTTTTTAAGATTTATTTATTTTTGAAGAGAGGGGAAGGGAAGGAGAAAGAGGGAGAGAAACATCAATGTTTGGTTGCTTCTTGAGCGCCCCCTACTGGGCACCTGGCCCACAACCCAGGCATGTGCCCTCACTGGGAATTGAACCAGTGATCCTTTGGTTCACAGGCACTGAGCCCCACTAGCCAGGGTCATGATTTTTTTATAAAATAAAAATTTTTACTATGAATATACTTTCATGATGCAAAGTAACCATATTAAAAAAGTCCTTTTTTTCCCCAGACAAATGAGGCCTGATTGTAATTTGCTTTATGTAGTGAACTTGGCACTGCCCTAGGCACATGACTAAAGGGGTTAATGAGGCAGATCAGGTTCTACGTTTTGACTTAGAACTTCATATAAGGAACAGTCCCAGGTTTAGATGGTCACATACTCACTGAGATCACCCACAGCAGCCCGTTGGGCATAATAGTAAAGTCCTTTAATAACCTTGTGCTCCTTTGTTCTCATTCTGCAGTGACGTGTACCTCTCGTCAAGAGACCGACAAATACTTGATTGGCATTTTGCAAATCTTGAGTTTGCTAATGCCACACCTCTCTCTACACTCTCCCTTAAACATTGGGATCAGGTAAAAAAAAATTTATTGTTTATTTATCGTTTATATGTGCCTTGGAAAGGGCTCTTAAGAGAAACTTTATTTGTATGTGTGGTTTTAAACTGCTTTATTAGGAAAGATAATTTACATACAATGAAGCCAACCCATTTTAAGTGAACAGTTTAGCTTTGCCAAACTATGTAGTCGTGAACCACCACAACAGTCCAGAAGAGAACATTTTCACCATCCTTAAAGGTTCTCTCTTGCCCTTTTGAGGTTCATCATTCTTGTGCATGCCAGTCTTTTGTTCCTGTTTATTGTTTAGTCGTCCATTCTGTGCCCATTATCTGGATATGTCACCGATGAGCCTTCCACTGGTGCGCATGGGTCGTTTCGCATCTGGCTGTGAATGACTGAAGCTGGGTCATGTCTTTCTCTTGGATAAATATCTAGGAGTCAAATTGCTGAATCTTATGGAAAGTGGATTTTTATAAAGCTTTATAAGAAACTTCTAAACTGTTTTTCAAATTGCATCCCCCCCACCAGCAATGTATGAAGTCCAGTTGCTCCACATCCTCATCCTCAGCACTTAGTGCTGCCAGTTTTTCACGTTTTATCCATTCTGATACTTCCTTGTGGTTTTCATTTGCATTTCCCTGATGACTTGATGTGAAGCATTTTCAATGTACTTACCATTCGTATGTCAATTCTCTGATGAAAAGTCTTTTCCTACCTTTTACCCATCTAAAAAATCTGGTTGTCCTCTTGTTGAATTGTTAGAGTTCATTATGTTCTGTAAATTCTGGATACAATATTTGTCAGATTTATGTTTTGCAAATATTTTCTACCAGATTACAGCTTGCCTTTTTTTATTTTTGAAATGGCATCTTTCAAAGAGCAAAAGTTTTCAATTTTATGAAGTCCTATTTTATTAACTTTCAGGCTTTGTGTTTTTTGTAAAATCCTGAAATTTTTTTTGTCTAAACAGAGGTTGCAAAGGTTTTTCTCCAGGTTTTTTTCAGGAAGCTTTATGGACTTTGCTCCTATGTTAGGTCTATGATCCATTTTGAGTTAATTTTTGTGTATAATTAGAGGTGAGTGTAGGACTCATATTTTCCTATATGGTTATCTAATTAATTATTCTAACACCGTCCTTTTTCTTCATTTGTCTTGGCACCTTTGTTGAAAATCAGTGAACATGTGTGAGTCTGTTTACAATTACTTTTTTCTGTTTGTCCATATTATACTATCACACTGTTTAGATTATTATTGCTCTGTAATATGTCTTGAAATCCAGTAATGTAAGTTCTCCAACTTTGTTCTTTTTTAAAATTGGTTTGGCTATTTTGGGTCTTCTGTATTTCCATAAAAATTTACAATTGGTTTATCAATTTCTAATAAAAATAACTTCTGAGATTTTGATTGGGATTGCATTGAATCTATAGGTCAACTTAGGGGGATAGTCACCTTCATGTTGTCTTCTTACCCTTGAACGTGATACGATCTTTTGTCACATCGTTAAGTGTGGTGAGGGCGATTTACCCTTGAACTGATGAGAGGTCGTGGGGCTTCTTAAATCATTGAACGGACCTGTCTCTAAGTCTCGGACTTTGGCCAGAATCAAGATTGACTATATATACTATATATAAGTAAATATTACATTTTTACTTATATATTTCTATTTTACATTTTCCCAATAAGATTACTTTGATTCTTAATCTTTATATTATACCTTGGTGTTCTTTAGTTTTTGAATTACAGTGAGGATTGGATTTGTTAGTTCCTAGTTTCTTTGAAGTTTTTTGCATGTAAATACTAAATTAAATTAGACCCTTCCAAGTAACTGATTTGTCATTCGGAGTTTCAGTCTGTGTCCATTTGTCACTGCGCTGCATTTTTGAACACGGGTGGTTTGAACTGGGTGGCGCAGGGAGCGGCCCGTCAGTCACTGAGGAGCAGTGAGAGTTCTGCCGCCGCCCGTGTTTTTATCACGTTCCTAAGAAGCGCGGTACATTTTCTCCAGGAATTTCTTGAAATTGGAAATACTGTGTAGCCTCAAAAGTTTCTCTATAGAGAAGAATTTTCAGTAAATTCAAAGAAATAAGATCATTTGGCCCTGACCAGCCTGGCTCAGTGGGTTGGACGTTGTCCTGCAAAGCGGGAAGGTCGCTGATTCGATTCCTGGCCAGCGCACAGGCCTGGGTTGTGGGCCAGGTCCCCAGATGGGGCTGCGCGAGGGGCAGCTGATTGATGTTTCTCTTCCCATTTTTTCCCTCCCCTCTTTCTGAAAGTAAGTAAATAAATAAATAAAATCTTTTAAAAAAGTCATTCAGGGAATTCTTTGAGGCCAAATCTTGACTTTACTACATTAACTGTCTTGGGCCAATTTTTATAATTCTAGACGGCCTTCTCTGCTTCAACTGTCTCTGGTTTTGTAATCTTCCTCAACTTTACAATCTGTAAGTTTAAGGAATAAAAACTGATTTTGCTCTTAGGTAAAAGAAGATGCAGTCAGGATAGTGATTCTGATATCCCAAGTCTGTAATGCATTCAAAAACCAAACAAAAAAATAGATACCCAACTGTACGGATTTACTGAACCAGCTTCCTTCCCTCTCCCACCACTCACCGATAGTCTGGACTTGGTGAGAAAAACTCTACCTATGAGAAAAAAAACTGCCCTGATTTCACTGCCCAAAGATAGCCATTGTGGACATTCTGACATTTTTTTTCCTTTTCCCTCCAGTTTCCTGGGGCATCTGAGGCTGAATACAGAGTGGTGGTTCTTTAATTTCGACCTTAGCGTATTGATAGTTTCCACAAGCTGGTGCTTTTAGCATTATTTTGCAGGACTCAGTATACAGGGTGTAAGTTAGACTAAGAAAATGTGAAAGTGGGTCCTTCTCTCTCCTGTTTAGGACGATGACTTTGAGTTTACCGGCAGCCACCTGACAGTGAGGAACGGCTACTCCTGCGTGCCTGTGGCTTTAGCGGAAGGCCTGGATATCAAATTGAATACAGCAGTGCGGCAGGTTCGCTACACGGCTTCCGGTATGTCGCTGCTTTCCTGGGGAGAGGAATCTTTAACTCCGAAACACAATACTGATCTTTTATTGAGTTTGACCTGTAGAAAAAGTGTTAGGTCATTTCCTGATAGAATGTCTTATAAACTATGGCTCTGAATTTAAAAGTTTGCATTTACAAAAGGACTGATCCCATAGAGTATTTGGAAGTTCCAGCCCCGTCATTGTGTAAACCAGAAGATTGAGGTAGTTTTGATTTCCAAATTGTGCATGGATTTAAATACCGGAGCTTGGACCCCTGTTGTTTCACCATCTTGCATCTTGGCCTTTGGATCCGTACGAACGGCTCAGGCTGCTTTTTAGTCCTGCGTGCGGTCCTGCTAATACGTTGACTTCAAACCACCCCGTTCCTGTGGCAGGAGGCTCAGTGCTCATTGCTGGTTTCAGGCCCCTTTAATACAGAGAACCTGCTGTCCCGCCACCTTTGGAATTAATGACCCTGGCCTCCTGATGGTGACTGGCCACTCCTCTCTCTGAGGGCCCTCATGATAAATGCAGATGTGGCCACCGCTCTTGTCCTCCATGGCCCCTGTCCTAGAGTTTCCAAGATCACAAGTATTTTTTTAAAACCGCTGAAAGTTTTCCATCTAAATTCCCTTCAGAGGCAGCTTTTAACTGGTGGTGTGAGAAGGTCTGCAGCCTTGAAATGGCCCTGCATGTGGCAGTGACGAGCAGCGAGAGGAGCTTTGGGGGCCTTTCCTCCAGTTCCGTGAGCACAGAAAACGGACATGTACTGAGATCTCCTGCTACCTGAACCGTTTATGTGCGCAGATAGGCACGCACTGAGGGAAAATCCAGCCCAGACAAGGACACATGACATTAAGTAACTACTTGCAGTGCCTTTTCCGTGGGCAGCTCTGAGCTCATGAATTCTCAGGAACAGCAGTCCCCACGGTTCGGAGCGGCACCCTTAGGTCTGTCTGCGCTGCAGGCTCCCGGTTCCGTTTGCTCTTGGTCCGTTAGAGAGCGAGCACCTGCCCACAGCGGAGGCGGCTTGGCTCTCCTGGGACAGACATTTTGCTCCGAATTTTGGTCTAAGTTTACTTAGCTTTGGTAAATTATCAGATCCTTTTATTTGTCCAGAAGGTCACTGTACCCAAAAGGTAAGGTGGCACATTGGTGACGATAAGGACGGAAGTTGACTATTAGCGTGTGAATCCTGGTACTTCCTACCTTTGTTACTTCATTTCTGCCTCAGTTTTCTTCTATGAAAAATGGGTAGAACTGACTTCATAGACGTGTAGGAGGAATGAACTGGGATGGCGGACAGAGCCTGCTGCGCACTGGGTGTTCAGCACCCTCATCTGTGCCGTTCCCACCGCCGGTAAAGCCTTTTCCCTCGAACCCCTTTAGGGTGTGAAGTCATAGCTGTGAACACGCGCTCCACAAGCCAGACGTTCATTTATAAATGTGATGCGGTTCTCTGTACCCTCCCCTTGGGTGTGTTGAAGCAGCAGCCGCCGGCTGTTCAGTTTGTGCCGCCTCTTCCTGAGTGGAAAACTTCTGCAGTCCAGAGGATGGGATTCGGCAACCTTAACAAGGTAACCCGCCCTCAGCACGGCTCTCGTGCCCCCGCACAAATGCCAGTCTCCCTGCCTCTGCTCGGACAGGAGGGGGGTTTGCGTATTCGTACATTTTGCTGCGCTCTCAGCTTTGATGTGGGGTGAGGCCTGTCCGTTCATTCACTTCATTGCCTAGTTTCACATGAAGTGTTCATGAGAACTTTGTGTTCTGGGGTCACTTTACAAACCCAGGCCTATGAAAAGAGAGCTCTAAATGCCATCCTAAGTAACACATTTATAATAAGGATTTCAAGGCTTATGTTAAGAGTAGGTCAGAAGAAATTTAAGTAAGGTCTGAAGAAGTACTTCCTGTGGAGGCACAGCTGTGCTTAAAGCCGTGTGCTTGGAGCCCTCGCGCCAGCCCCTCCACCCCCTTTTTTGCAGGTGGTGCTGTGTTTTGACCGGGTGTTCTGGGACCCCAGCGTCAATTTGTTCGGGCATGTTGGCAGTACGACCGCCAGCAGGGGCGAGCTCTTCCTCTTCTGGAACCTCTATAAAGGTAACTGCTGTCTGGGTGTAGTTTTTCTCGTATCCTTACAGGAATAGGGAATTAGGAATATTGTTTTTTCTCAAACAGATACGTCTTGATTTTTTATTTACTCAACAAGCAAAATCCTTTATAGGTGCTGGGGGAATAGGGAGGAGGGGAAACCTGCCTTCTAGGAGCCACACAGAGGAAGAGTTAGGCTCAGAACAGAGCGATAAGTACCGTATTTTGCTGTGTATAATGCTTTCCCCCATAGAGTGCACACCCATGTTTTGGGGCCCAAAAAATCTTTCATTTTAATGTTTTAAATTCAATTATTTATTTATATTTAGAAACAAAACCAATTCTTATATTCCAGGGTATTATTTTGCATATGTATATTGTTACTGCTTTCTAGAGTTAAACTTTTAACACAAAAGCATAAATAAAAGAATTACAAACATTTATATAGATAGGAATTAGTACTACCCATGTATGATGCACGTCCTTACTTTTCACTCAAAAATTTGGGTAAAAAAGTGTGCATTATACACAGCGAAATACGGTAGATGACAGCCGTAAAAGGAAGAATCAACCCCAGCAGTAGGAACAAGCCAGGGAGGCTCCTGGAATGGGAAATTTGTATTTCTTATTCTCAGTCTTATATATGACTTGCCCCAGAATCTCTGATCACTTCACTTAGAATGTATTTATGAAACTTGTGTCTTCTGCTGCACATTTTTCTGCATTTGGATTGCTCTGAATCCTATGCCGAGGTTTAAAAAAGTATATTTGGGCCCTGCCTCATTGCAGGAAAAGAATGTGTGACACGTACTGTGTGCAGCAGTGTCAGGAGGCACGGCCTCAGCAGTGCAGACACCCCAGTTATTTCTGGGCCCCCGATCCACAGAGGCCGCCCCTCGTTCCCTGAGCGCACAGCTTCCTGACATCCAAGTGCCCTTCCCTTTCCGCACCCAGGCCACCGAGTCCTGTCCGTGCCAGCCTCACCACCTCTCTCCAAACTGTTGGCATCCCTCCTTTTCTGCTGCCCACCTCCCAGGGCAGGGCCCTCTCCCCTCTTACCTGTTCAGTCGCCAGCAGCCACTAACTGCCACCCCTGCTTCTATCTTGCGAGGGCTTTCCATTGCGGACATCCCTAAGGCGGCCCAGGTAATCTGGCCCTCCTCTACCTCAGCTTCCTCGTTGTTCATCCCTCTTACCCGTCCACTCCCTGGGCGCCAGGCACCCTTGCTGCTCTCCTAGAACCCTGGAATGCCCCGTGCTGTTTCCCGCTTCAGGGCCTCTGCCCGGAAGTCCTGTGCCCGGGGTGTTTTTATTTTTCTTCTTCTTCCTTCCCAGCGTGGCTTACTCTGCCCTTCAGGTCTTCCCCTAAATGTCACTGTTTCAAATAGGACTCCCAAGATACACGTACCTCCACTGCTTCAAATCCAAATTTTCTGCATCTTTTCTGCATCCTGTATTTTCCTTCAGTAGCTTCTATTACAGTTCACAATCATGTATCTGTGGTTACTTATTTTGAGTGTCTCTTTATCTGCGGACTGTATAGTCTAATTCACAGCTTTTGTACCCCAGCATCTGCTCCTCTGCCTATCACATACGTCTGCTGCGTGAGTGTTTATCGTGTGGGTGAGTCGAGGTGGTGATGGGCTTGGCCGGGCTCCGTTAGCTAAAAGGGTGACCCTTGCAGCGGAGCTGTCTGCAGTGGTCAGGACTAAATTCTTTGCCTCAATGGGATACTTAGTAGTTTTCTTTTGTTAACAAGGTATGAAGTTACATCTTCCGTATTCTGCAGTTATAAGCCATGAAGTACATGAGTCACACTTCACTAAAGTTTGCCAGCTCCCTTCTGGGGATAGATTTCAAGTTGCTGTTCCAGAAACAGCTTGTCTCTGGCACAGCGGGTGCACGGTCTAGCTACTGGCCATCAGACTTCAGAGCACCAAGAATACTGTGGGTTCGTTCTTGGTAGAAGTCTGTAGGAAAACCCTGGAATTGTCCTTTCTGTTCCCCTAGCTCCAATACTGTTGGCACTGGTGGCAGGAGAAGCTGCTGGCATCATGGAAAACATAAGTGATGACGTGATTGTGGGCCGATGCCTGGCCATTCTCAAAGGGATCTTTGGCAGCAGTGCAGTGCCCCAGGTGAGTGAGTGGGCAGGGCACGCGGGCCACGGGGCTTGGGCTGGAGCAGGGTTTGACATGCTCTGAAGTTGCGGCACAGGGCTTGGTCAGGACATTTTCAGCCAGAATTGAGACGGGTGTATGGATTTACATGCATGCTAACGTTTGGAGTTCATGCTGTAAGTGTGAGGTTCGGAAAGTCATTTGCTGCATTTGTCTGCTTGCCTGTTGTCTCTGCTTTTGGAATCACACCGCCGTCCCACCCCACTGTCCGTCAAAGTGGCCGGACTCCATCAGAAAGGTCTTAAGAGAATCTCTTGAGACGTTCTTCTGTTCTCTAGGCCTGCTGACACACAGTTAGACCCTTACGATTCCTTTGAGAAGAGGCATCTTAATGCTTCCTGTGAACTTGTAGAAGAGAATTTACGTCAAGTCCTAGGTGGACCTGTGGATTCATGGACAAGGGTACAACATGAGACTTCCTTGCATTCTGAAGGCATTTTCTGTTACATATTTTAAAGCAGCAGCATTCACCACCTGGCTAACTCTCATGTCCGTTGCCTCTTCGGCGCCCTTACTTGTGTCCCCACTCAGGACAGCTTTTCCAACTTTCAGAGATTACTGGTTTGGCCTTGGTGTCTAGTGATAACGTCTGCCCGTGGCTTTTTCTTAGCCCAAGGAAACCGTGGTATCTCGCTGGCGTGCTGACCCCTGGGCCCGGGGCTCCTATTCCTATGTAGCTGCAGGATCGTCTGGAAATGACTATGATTTAATGGCTCAGCCAATCACTCCCGGCCCCTCCATCCCAGGCGCCCCACAGGTGAGAAACTAACAAACTGTACGGGGGCTTATTTGGAAGGAGGCCAGCGTTCTAGGCTCTCAGGGTAAAAAATGCCTCCAACTGTTTCAGATTTACTCCTGTCCTTGGACCCTTTCAGGCAGCCCAGAGCAGAGGAAAAGGGAGGGACAGCATCGTTGCGTCAGATTTCGCACATTTTGGCTTTGTAAATCTAAGCAGTCCATGCTAAAATGAAGGAATCCAGAGTATGAACCAATTAATTACTTTTCCTTATTCAGATCTTGGTTCCTATAAAACAAAATCAAACATTTTTAACCGCCCGCACCCCCCCCCAATTTTGTAATGGCTGATAGGATTGTTGCGGGTCCCAATCACTAGGGGCTTCCAAGGCGCGTCCCTGAGGAGTAACCATGGGCCCCTGTCCAGAGGATGCCTGGCCCAGCTCCGAAGAGTAGTAAATGTTCTTCAGGACCCTGTGGCAAGTAAGGCCCGTCTGTGCTGAGAGGCAAATGCTTTCCAAGTAAGAACACATGCTGTGTTCTCCATGGTTCAGAGTAGTGAGGACCCACCCCTCACCCCTGCCCAGCAGGTACTACAGGAAGCAAAGGAAGCTTGAGAACTGGGTATCCCCCCGAGTTAAACTTGTAAATAAGAACAGAGGCAGTGAAACCTCATCACTCTAGAACTGAGGCTGGGCTAAGCTTTACCTTCCCTTTCCTACTTCTGTCAGTTCTAAGAAAATGCCTACTGGTGAAGGAGACCCTTTTTGGTAAAATGATGGAAAGGGCAGAGGGGTGGGGGGAGTCAGCTTCAAAGGCCAACAGGAATTTGGCCATTCAAACAGAAGAATAAAGGTATGTTTGCAACCTGCTGATTTTCTCTTAATATTTTTTTCCTGAAATAGCCAATTCCTAGACTCTTCTTTGCTGGAGAACATACAATCCGTAACTACCCGGCCACGGTCCATGGTGCTCTGCTGAGTGGGCTTCGAGAAGCAGGAAGGATTGCCGACCAGTTCTTGGGAGCCATGTACACCCTGCCCCGCCAGGCCACACCGGGTGTCCCTGCACAGCAGTCACCAAGCATATGAGACAGATAGATCCGAAGAGAAGAGGCTGATGTATGTGTCTTTTGCTGTGTAAGCAAAGTTCTTCTAGCAATACTAGATTCCTGAAAAACTCGCCCTGGCACCTGGGTGCCCCATCCGCTGGTGAAGTCCATGCTGGCCAGGCGGCCGGGCCGAGCTTTCTCTGGTGCTGATGGCGGAGGCCGCCTGCCTTGATGACGTAGGGCTGGAGAGGGAGGCACTTACCCATTCGTGTGGCGGCGTGTGTTCTTCAGAGACTAAGGTGGACAAGCACTATGAGAGAGCATCTTAGTCTCTTGGTGTGTGATAGTTTTTTAAAAAATATTTTGAGAATAAACTTCGTATAAAATTAGTCTTATCTTTTTGATGCCTTGCCCTATGGTTAGAGCCGTATACAAGACAGCAGAGCCGCTCCTTTGGAGATGCTGGTTCCACCCATGTCCACGTGAGGGGGACGTTACATGAAGGGGGAAGTGGTGTGGTCAGGTCAGAATATGGGGCTGAGGAGGGTCCTAGAAGCCATGGGCTTCGTCTGCAGGGCTAGACTTCCCCGCTGGGACTGTGAGGGGACCGTGCGCCAGAGGTGTGAAGCGGCATGTCAAGAATATGGATATTGGGCATCTTTGAATTCTGAAGATAAAACACAACACAAAGTTTGCATGGGCCTCTGGCAGAACATTCTGGCTTTATTCTCCAGACCCTCCACAGGCGTGTGCTGCAGCTTCTGGTGGCTGTCTGTACCCTTGGCTTGTGGCCCTTTCCTCCCGTCTTAAAAGCACATCACTCCAATCTCTGCTTCCTAATACACCGCCTTGTGTTCCTTAGATCTTTCTTCTGTCTCCCTCTTACGGGGATACTTGTGATTTCATTTCAGACCCACCCAAATGTTCCCCATCTCAAAATCCTTGAGCACATTTGCAAAGTCCCTTTTGCCACGTAAGGTAAAAACTTGTAAGGAATGGGGTGTGCCTATTGCTTCTTCCCAGGGGCTCTTAACAGACTAAATGCATGTGTTACTTGCTTCTGGAAATCAGATTTTACTTGTATCAGTCAGTCCTTCCCTAACGAGGTTTTATGTACATTGGTGGTCTGACTGGAGAGCGCTTTTTTCCTGGTCTTGAAATGACAGCAGCAGGGAAATTCTGCACACCAGGGTTAGGGCAGTGGTGTGGCTGCCGTAACGGCGAGATTAGCATACGGTGGAAAGTAGGTGGACTTTGGAGCCCAGCTCTGCCGTTAATATTGTTAGCTTGGGCCAGGGGAGGGGAGTTAGGGTGTTTTGTTTTTTTGTTTTTTTAAATATATTTCATTGATTATGCTATTACAGTTGTCCCATTTTTCCTCATCATTCCCCTCCACCCTGCACACCCCCTCCCACCTACAGTCCCCCCTTTAGTTCATGTCCATGTGTCATAAGTTCTTTAGCTTCTACTTTTCCCACACTATTCTTGCCCTCCCCCTGTCTATTTTCTGCCCACCGTATGTGCTACCTTGTCCCCCTCTCTCCTACTCCCACTGCCCTGTTGCTAACCCTCCATGTGATCTTCATTTCTGTGTTTATGCTCTTGTTCTGTTTGCTTAGTTTGCTTTTGTTTTAGGTGTGGTTGTTAATCTGTGAGTTTGCTGCCTTTTTACTGTTCATATTTTTTATCTTCTTTTTCTTGGATAAGTCCCTTTAACATTTCATATAATAAGGGCTTGGTGATGATGAACTCCTTTAACTTGACCTTGTCTGAGAAGCACTTTATTGTCCCTTCCATTCTAAATGGCAGCTTTGCTGGATGGAGGTCCTTGACTTTCATGACTGGGAATACTTCTTTCCAGCCCCTTCTTGCCTGTAAGATCTCTTTTGAGAAATCAGCTGACAGTCTGATGGGAACTCCTTTGTAGGTGACTGTGCCCTTATCCCTTGCTGCTTCTAGAATTCTCTCCTTCATTTTAATCTTGGCTAATGTAATGATGATGTGCCTTGTTGTATTCCTCCTTGGGTCCAACTTCTTTGGGACTCTCTGAGCTTCCTGGACTTCCTGGAAGTCTATTTCCTTTGCCAGATTGGGGAAGTTCTCCTTTATTATTTGTTCAAGTAAGTTTTCCACTTGTTGCTCTTCCTCTTCCCCTTCTGGTACCCCTATAATTTAGAAGTTGGGACGTTTAAAGATGTCCTGGAGGTTCCTACGCCTCTCTCTCTCTTTTTTTTTTTTTTTTTTTTTTTTTTTTTTTTTTTTTTTTTTTTTTTTTTTTTTTTTTTTTTTTTTTTTTGAGTTCTTGTTTCTTGCTTGTTTTCTGTTTGGTTCTTTCTTCCTTCCTTCTGGTCCACTCCATTGATTTGAGTACCAGGTTTCCTCCCATCTCCATTGGTTCCCTGTGCATTTTTCTTCATTTCACTTATTGTAGCTTTCATTTGTTTATCTAATTTGTGAGCAAAATCAACCAATTCTGTGAGCATCCTGATCACCGGTGCTTTGAACTGTGCATCTGATAGGTTGGCTATCTCTTGGTCGCTTAGATGTATTGGCTCTGGGGCTTTCATTTGTTCTCCGGTTTGAGCCATTTTCAATTTTGCCGGGGGGGGGGGTTCCTAGTCACGGCTGTTATGTAGTGAGGGGTGGAGCCTTAGGTGGTCCCCAGGGCGAGGCAGCCCAGTCACTGCGTGGTGACGCTGTATGTGGGGGCGGGGTCCAAGAGGGAACAATGGCGCTCTGCCCTCCCAGGTTCCAGTCCCTTCCGCCACTTCCCTTTCGCCTGGATTATCTGCACGCGAATGTGGGACCACCTGGTCGGTCAGCCAGCCACCTTGCGCGGCCTCACTGGGTCCGCACAGTTGCCACCGTGCCCGGGATCCACTAGCCACCACCTGTGCACCTGGGGTCTGCCAGCCGCTGCTGCCTGCATGCCCAGTGCACACCTCTACTTTTTCCTGCCATGACTCCGCCCCTCTTACTGGTTTGGATGAATGGTTGTCAGACTTCCCTATGGCTCAATTTTCCTATCAGTTCTGGTTGTTTTCTTGTTTCTAAATCTTTGTTGTCCTTAATTTTGGTTTCGAGGAGGCACAGTGTGTCCACCAAGCCTCCATCTTGGTCAGCAGTCTGGAGTTAAGATGTTTGATCAAGTGGTAAGTACAGTGCTTTTAAGAGTTTGTTTTTTAAATGCAATAGGTGGCATAGGCAGCTTGAGAGACCATTGTTTTGTGTGTGACAACAAAGCCTAAAAATAAAATGTAGCAATAAAATAGGTGCTGTATAATTCTAACTCCACTTCAGCTGGGCTTCCAGGCATGTCCTTGACGAAGCCTCAGCTGTGTTTTCAGTCCTTACAGCACTGGTGGTTGGCTGAGAATTTTAAAGCGAAATACACTAGCTGTACCGGCGCACAAGAAACAGTTGTATGCAGAGATGACATCAACAAAAAATGGCATCACTGACTCGCACACAGAGCACATGGAAACTAGGGAACTTTATTGGTTACATATTGTGCTGCAGAGCCAACAGACAGCATTAGAGCCGGAGGATACATGCAAACAGGCAGCTTCAACTACACATGCACCCAAGGAGCCCTGAGTCACTGCTCATGGCTTTGCCCTGGTTTCCAGCAGCAGGGTTCCGGCCTCCTTGGTCCCATACCTGGAGCAGGAATGTAGAAGCTGCTGCACCTGGACTCCAAGGGGCAGGGGTGAGACCCGAGCACCTGCCTGAGCAAGTAAGTGTGAAACAACAGATACTAATCCCCCTTAGCAAAAGGGGCCTATAATGTATTAACAGTTTTTGAGGGCCACTTCCCTAGCCCTCCCAATCTTTAAAATACAAAAAAATAGACTTTATTCTCTTAAAAATACATTCCATTCAGTACATGTTCTGAGCTGTGAAGCAGCAGGAAAATAGGGCCCCTTTCCTATGATCTTGGTGGTGAGGCTTTGAGGAGAACCCTGTTCCCCACTTGGGGTATTCAAAAGATAATCCCTAAAAGCAGCTCTTTAAAAGCAGTCTCAAACAACAAAAAAAACCACACCAACAAAGGCAGCTAGGGACTGGACCAGAGGCTGGGTCCCTGTTCCTTTATTGGGAAGTGGTAGCACTTGGCACTCACCCACTATAATGTAAAGAACTAAAACTGCCCCAGGATGACAAGTCCAAGATCAATATAGACCCTCTTACGCCCCATGAGAGGGGGCTGATTTACGTGCAAGCTTGCCTGTGGCCAAGGTTGGAGTCAGGCGGCCTCGCTGCAAATCCCTGTAACCCACACTGTAACTGATTTATTGCCACTCAAAATCAAAAACAGCCATGGTTTCCTCTTGCCTACCATCCCTGCAGCTTTCCCCAGTTTTTCGTATTAGCATGGTAAGGGACAGGTGAAAGAGCAGGTCCTGGCATTTAGCCAGCTCTCCTCCCTCCAACCAAGCAGCTCTGGGGTTGCCAGGCTGCCCAGCCTCACTAGGAACCCTCCCACAGCCATACGCCTGCCAGTGCAGCCTAGGAGAGTCTGAGCCAAGCTGCAGAGGCAGCTTGTCGTAAAAGTGGGTTTATTGGCTGGGGCAGGGAATATTTGGCTTTATTAGACAACTATTCAACTACCAGGTCTCCCCTTTTTTTGGATGTTTCTTCCAGGAACCCTGATGGCGAGGCCCAGGTCCAGAGGGCTGGCCTCACCTAGGTTGCTTTTCAGAAATGTGCCAGCTTTGCCAGTCATTGGAAGCCCAGGTTGACCGAACATTCAGGCTCCACGGGCTGTTACAAATGGTATTTTCTGCAATGCTGAGGACATTTTTTTTTAAATGTTTTATAGAGGTTCTAGGAAGTGTGGCGATGAAACAATATCCTGAAATAACTATTATAATCAAACCCTATTGCACTCAGATTTTAAGATAGCAGCCCCAGCGAGAGGGCACCACAATGGTCCCTCTTCCGCAGAGCGTTGTGGGGAGTGGCAGATGTTGATGCTGCTGAAATGTGAGAAGATCCAGACTTTGGCACCAGGAGCTACAGCACCAGAATCCAGGGCTCCAATGCCCAAAGATGAGCATCCTCGGCGAGCTCTTTGAAGGCATGGCTTGGCACCCTTCTGTTTCCACCAGTAGAGAAGAGCCACCGACTTTCTTATACTCTCAGCTGACCCCCACAGAGGTCGGCTTCCTTTGGACGGTCAGGGTTGCCAACCCGTGGGAAACGGCAGGGAGGCTGAGAGGCTGCAGCCTTGAACAAGCTAGTGTCTGGCCAGCAACCCAGGAGAAGCAGTAGAAGAGGTTTTGAAAACAGCATCTGAAGTTGAACGTCTGAGGCAGCAATGTGAAGGAAAGGCAAGCCACAGGACAATACCCTTCAATGGCAAAACTCCAGAAAACGGACATGAGCAAAACATCCCTGTCTTCGAGAGTAAGGTAGGCGACCCCCTCACCCCCAGGACTGCCAAGTCTGGTGCGGACGAGGGCGGATGCTCACCAGTCCCCACACTGAGTGGGGGGCAGAGGAAGTGACTCAAGAAGCACAGGAACAGGAGGCACACCCACCTGTGTTACAGAACGTGCAAGCCAGGAGATACCGTGTGGCAGTGGGCAAGGCGTTGGCGCCAGGAAGGGCTGCAGAGACCGTTTAGTCCGACCCCTTCCTTTTACAGACTGGAGAAATGAGGCCAAAGGAAGCTTTCTCTGGGCTCAAACACATGACATAAAAAGGACCCAGAAAAGCAGGCAAGGGCAGCGAGGAGGACACATTCCCCAAATCCGTTTGGATGGCACCTCCCAATGAGAATCACCTCCCCCTCAGTGGGATGATGGCAACAGAAGACTTAGACCGCCAGCTTTAGGCCCCTTAGGAGCCAGCCACTTCAGAGAACTCCAGGGAAACCATGGCGAAGCACAGCGCCGTGCAGGAAATCCAGCTTTCTGACTCCTACTCCAATGCTCCTTCCCTGTGAAGGGGATCCCTTCTTTGAATCGAAAGAATGCTACAGAAAAAGCAGTGCCAAGATTGTAAGCTCTTTTTAACCTCCCATGTGAATGGTATTAAGTAAACTAATCAGTTTTTATTTATGTGGCTTCCTGAAAAGTTTGCTGCGTTTTGGGATTGTATATATGTGGGGTCCCTGATGGGCACGTGCTACCTCTCCTGCCATGGAGCCCTGGTTTGCAGAAATCACGGGCCCACTTCCGCAGGAACGCGTCAGCCTGGTAAAGTGCGCTACCTCCTCCGCAGCGGATGGAGGAGGAGGAACAAAGGCCGTGCCTTTCATGGAACTATTGCTTTGTGGAGTGGACGAAGGGGAAGCACTTCTTCCTGTCCACTTTGCCCTTTGCTGGGCGCTTCCTAGAAGGCAGAGTATGCTGGGTCGGGCCCAGTTTAGTCTGGGAATATTCCAAAGGTGGGAACACAGCACGAAGTCTCCAGCCACAGGAGAGGAGCAGGCAATGCCAGCAGCGTTATTGGTGCCCAAGGAAGCAGATGCGTGAGGTCTGTGCATGTCCAGGTGCCTTTGGAAGGTGAGCTGAGAGCTGGGGTTGGGGGAAAGATGCTGTCATTCCTATAGGTGGGTGGGTACCCGTGTACCCTGCCCCCAGAAAACAGTGGTTAGCAAGGGGGCCCAGCCAGAGAAGTTTCAACTTGAAGTGTAGTCCCATAATCCTTTAGAGGCAGCACAAAAGTCTTCAGTAAGTCTGAGGAACTCCAAAGGGGCAAGAACGGAAGTCCGTGAATGGAGGTGATGGCTGGTAAGTCTTAATGTAGGTACTTAGGCCCCTAGGGGAGACAAGGAGCGAGCTGGATGTGGTAAGGAGACTGGGAAATCAGACTATTAACCACAAGGAAGGGGCTACAGTTGTACGGTGGGGATATAAGGAGTTTCTATCATTCCCTATTTGGGGACCAGAGTGGCCCTTTCTACCTGGGGGACAGGACAGGGACAAGGAGGTCTCATGCATCAGAGGGAAGCCTGGGTGACTGTCCAGCTTGTAGTTTCTGATCCCCTCTGGCCAGCTGGCAGAAACGGCCTGAGCCACAGCCTGGCTCTCTGCCACAGTCTCCCAGCCAAGGCCTGATGCCTTGCCTGGTTACTGGCCTGGGATCCCACCTTCGCAGGAAGGGAAGGTGGAAGAGCTGAGAAGCAGGAGCAGAGGAGACGTCAGACCTCAGCCCGCTGGCTCAGTTTTCCTCGGCACAGGGCCTGGTCGGCCGTATCCGTTCCTCAGCCCGTGCTTGCCCAGGCTCTGCCAGCCCCTGCTTCACAGGCAGTTCGGAATGTTCCAGGGAGTTGTGCGGTCGCCTGTAGACACCGTGTGTGCAGTCTTCATCTCCCTCCTGCGCCAAGAAATGACAACAGTGAGCTGTGGAGGACGACATAGTGAGTAACAAAGCCACCCTCACTCCACACCCAGAGGTCCTCTCCGGCCTGACGGAGGTGCCGCACGGACCAACCATGGCATAATGCAAAGATACATTTTCCCTGAAGGCAGGCCAGTATAAAAACTCTTGCAAATTGGGGTAGACTGCAAACTCCAATCTGCCAGGAGCTCCTCGGGTAGACGGGGGGGCTCACAAGTGAACAGAAGCCCTACCAAGTACAGGGCTAGGAGTCAGGGTACCCCTAAATAGCAGCCAGAGGTACTCCAGTTCTGAACACACAGGCTGCATGCTTCTCAGGGTGAGAGCACTTGCTTGGTGGGCAGACAAGAACGTGCTGAGACGGGAGCTGGGCTGCTCTTTGCCACTTCCCACCAAAAGCTCACGCACCTCCCCTCTTCCATACCGTATCATAAACATCATGTACCCCCATCACCTCTCAGATAGCCAAACTTCCGAGGACTAAACATCCGCCTTTCTCTCCACTGCTCCTCTACCAGACTTCTGCTTTTTAATGTTTTGCTTTGGTGCTCCCAAGCAAATGCAGATCGAAGGACACATGTGTGAGACAGAAAAGTGGCAGGTACAAAGAAGAGTGGATTTAGAGACAGGAATGCTGGATTCAAATCTTAGTTCTTCCGGTAATTCACTTGGGTATGACCTTCAGTTTCTCCATCTAAAAAAATGGGGATAATCTGCCCAATGGAGCTGCTGGGGAGACTGACTGAGGCTAGTACGTGGGGAAGTGCTTTGTCAAGTGTTAAGTACCTTGTAAAAACGAAAGGGCTTTTCAAGTGAACAGTCACCTGCCCTTCACAGGCTCCACATCTCAAAGATGTTCCCAGGGGCTTCCCCTTCATATGCTGTCTGACAGTGTGACCCTCAAATAAGGAGGAGCTTCTGGACTTATCGATGCTGTAACAAGTGAACATGAGCTGCCCTGCCCTCAGACTGATGACATAATGGGCTCAGCGGGTGTCTGGGGCAAAAAGGTGCTCGGGCACTAAGTCTATAAAGCAGGCCTTCGTGCCAGCAGCTGGCAAAAGATCCGCCGTCCGAATGGAAACAGCCAGGAGCTCGTTTCCTGGGCTCCCATCTCTGCTCTGCAGAAAGGACCCTGGGCTTCCTCCGCTCGTCAGAGCTCCCTGGCAGCTGCACACAGCTGCTTCTTGTGCTTCTAGGTGCTGCTCTGGCAAACCAAGAGCACAGAGGCCCTCTCTCTCTCCTTTTTGTCAGGCCCTCATACGTGAACACAAATTGGGGAAAGGATTTTGGAAATTCATGCTCCTCTGTCAAACACCTTCCTCGAGGTACTTTATTCTTTAAGGGAAAACCTACCTTATTTTTGACAGTTCTCGGAGCTACAGTGTTTCCCAGCCCCTCCGTCTCCGTAATCCTGAGTCACACAGACCAGAACAGAGGAGGCAAAGGAGTAAAGGAAAGTGGGGAGGGGAAAGGGACAGCAGACGGGAGACAGGGAAAGACGTGGGACTTACCACTCCTGCCAAGTGGTTCCAGGCGGCAGCCGTGACAGCATCTCCTACCCGATTCTGCCGAGTGAGCACCTCTGACACAGTGAGGCTACTTTGGGTCCTTCTGGAAGACAGCTCAGGGGCATCCCCTGGGTTTCCTACCCTTCGAGTACCCTGCTCGCAAAAGGAGGACCTGGGCTGTTCAAGGTCTGAATAGTCTGTGGAAGACCTCTGGGTGTAGGCATTGGCAGATGCTACGTTTTTACCTACTTGAGTGGGGGGGTCTTCTAAAGAGTTCAGATCTCGCCTGCTCTTCCAGGCGTTCCGCACGGTAACGTGCCGGGCGTCTGCGGGGCTCGCCTCTGAAGGGGCACTGTGGCTCTTCCACCTGACTGTCTCTGCGGGGGGTGCGTGGCTATTCCTCTCCACAGGGTCTGATGGCTTGATTATAATGCTGCTCCGAGAGACCACTGTTTCCGGCCTGTTCTTCAGGGGCCCGTCTCCCATTCTTTCAGCTCCTGCAAACTGCAAGGTGATGTCATGTTTGTGAATGGAGAGCTCAAAGGGGGAGTTGACATGGTTGCTAACTGCGGCGAGCTCTGGTGGCCCAACCTGGATGTTGCTGGTGGCCGTGTGCCTCTCCCGCAGCAGGGCCTCACCTGGGGTGGCTCGAGGGCTATTGCTGCTGTCCAAGGGATAGATAGTAATGCTGCTTGTAACCTTGTTGGGCCCTGGTTTGGAGGGGAACTTCTGTTTCTCCACCGCGGACTCTGCTCCAGATCCTCCCATGATTTTTTTCACATCTTTATCAACGATGACAGGTTTGATGATGGCCCTGGACCGCAAAGCCTCTCTGGGGCTGAAGGGCCTCTGACTCTTTACCCCCGCACCATTGGCCTCTGGGAACTCCGCGGGATTGGTGGAGGCTCTGACAGGTTTCGCAGATTCAGTTTCTGTCCCAGCATCTTTATCATTCTCGAACAGGGAGGTTCTGAGGCCCCCTCGGGATCTGGCCTTTTCTCTAGAGTTGGGCTGTTTGTGCTCTGGCTCTGGGGTGATGGTTGTGTTTACCAGTTTGGCAGTAACAAGAGACATCATGTCCACGTCGTCATCTGAATCTGGCCTCTCTCTGCCACCAGATTTGATGACTCGACACCTTAGGGCTTCATGCTGACTGCTGTCTTCCATCACAACTGCTACGGGTTGATCAACTCCTTCTTTATTTGGGGCTGGAAAACCCTGAAGGATGTTCTCTTGGCTTCTGGAGCTGTAAGGGTACTTTGATAAAAGCGGTGCCTTGGAATTTGGGGAACTAGTATCAGCCTCTGGGCCACTAGCAGTCTTTTTGCCCTTAGAGAGCCCTTCTGAGGAAGATCTTCGAGATGAGGCCAGAGCTCCAGTGGTCTTAGAACCGCCAGCATCTGCGGCCTGAGTTACTTGACTTCCACTGCCAGGCACCTGCCCTCTCTTGCCGAACAGGGCCTCAGTGGGGGTGTCAGAAGCCTTGTCAGCTCTACCCAGAATGTCGTTGGGGACAGAGCCATGGGTGGCATCGCTGAACGTTCGTGTTGTCTTCTCTACTTTCCCCTTCAGCCCGCTCTCAGTGCCTGGCTTGGGGGTGCCCTTCCAAACTTTACCGTGCTCCTGGGCGGCTGGGGGGTAGCGGCTAAGCACCGATGGCTGCTCCCTGGACTTCTTCCCTTCACTCTGAGAGGAGCCAGATGCAAATCGATCTTCAGTTCTCTTGGTCTCCTGGGTCCCACTATCCGTACCTGCCCCTGCATTGGAAGCTTTGGCTGCCCTCCTACTGGCGAAACTGGGAGAGGAAACCTGCCTGTTGCTCAGAGAATAGTTTTCATTGTTAAGAGCAAACTCCCTGTTTCGGTGCCTTTCCCGCTTATGCTGAGGGGACAGTTCCCGAGACGTGTGCCTGGACACAGGTGCCTCGCTCCCATGGCCTCTAAATTTAGTCCTCTCGTGCCTGCCCTTGCTGGACAGGAAAGCGTCTTCCCCTTCCACCTCCCCATTCTCTAACTCTTTCTGTTTCTTGATTTGTAGCTTTATCTCCTCCAGCTGGCTGGCTAAGAGTTTGTTTTTATTTTGTTCACTTAAGTAATTATCCTGAAGGTCATTATTTTTGGCCCTCATTTTCTTAAGCTCTTCTTCCAAAGACTCAAAATGTTTGAGTTGTGTTTTAAGTTTCTCAATCTCTTGGTTAAGGTCTTTGACTTTGTTGTCTTCCTGATTTCGGTTCTTTTCATTTTCAGATTTATTTCTTGTTTCATTCTCCGCCTGCTTCAGATAGTCCAGAGTGCCCTTCCTTCTCGATTCTTTGGATGGCAGTGTGGCGGAGAGCCCATCCTCAATCCGTAGGTCATTCCTTTCCAGAAGATTAGAAGCATTCCTTGTATAATCTCGGTTCATTTTTTTGTTCTGCTCCAGTTTTTGAGTGAGTTCTTTTATAATTTTCTCGTTTTCTTTCTCCTTTTCATTTAAGTATTTTCTCTCACTTACAAAGCTCAGAGTCAACGATTTCAGCCTTTCCAGCTCGGACACCAGCCCCTGCTCGGCCTTGCCGAGGCGGTCCTCGGAAGCCTCCAGCTCTTTCACTTTGACTCGGAGTGTTTCCAGCTCCGAGGAGACTTTCTTCGTCAGGTTTCTCTCCTCGTTCAGGCTCAGACAAAGTTGGGTGCAGTCATTCTTACTCCTGCTAAAGGCCTCCTCTAGCTTCTCCAGTTCGGCCATCCGTTTCTGAAGCCGCTCAATCTCAGATTTCAGGTCCCGCGTGAGGTTTTCCTCCTCTTCGAGTTTTTCCTTCATCAGCCGACACAGGTCCTCCGCTCTCTTAATCTCCTCATCTTTGCCTTCAATTCTCAGCACTCGCTGCCGCAGCACTTCAATCTCAGCCAGCATGCTGGAGTTGCTGCCTTCCGCCTGAATCACCTTGTCCTGGAGATCTAGGAGCTCATCCTCTGCTTTCTGGAGGTTTTTCGTGGCTTCTTCCAATTCATCAAGGCGGCGGCTCAAACTCTGTAACTTAAAGCGCAGGTGGCGGTTGGAGGCCGTTTCCTTGTAGTTTGCAAACTCGGCCATGTTTACTGCCAGCCAGTGTGGGCTCCCAGAGGCATCCAGTTCCACTCGAGGGGATGAGAAACGGTTACCTTTCTCTTGGCATCCACAGCCTTCTTTGGCAGCTGGAGACCATTATCACTCTACAGAAGGAAAGCATAAAGCACGTCAGGCAGCAGATAAAAAATCTGCACGCCACTCCCAGCTCCCATATGCAATTCTTGTGCCTGAGACATAGCAGGAATTTGAATAAACCTGCAGGATAAGACTGGCTCTTTATGGCTGATAATGAGCTGATGCCTAGTTTCAGCCTAATGAAGAATGCCACCAACGGTAGCATGGCAGAAAGTGGGCTATAAGACAAGCCTTCCCACTTGCTACCTGCATAATCTCAGGAGAGTCACTACCTTTTCTATAAATCATTAAGCAAGCAGCCTCAGTTTTACTTAGTTATAAAATAAGGATACGATGCCTACCATCTCTCTCCCCAGTACTGTTCCGAGCTAATACAGGGACAGCTCTTGGTAGCAAAGCAGTAAACAATTCTAAGATTATTAAGAACTATAGCTTCAGGAAAGAAGTAGAATAATGAAAAAAATCACCTACTGATGTAGGAGGATAACAGGACCTGGGGTCTATTAAGGCCGAAAGGGAGGACAGTGTGCCAAGGGGATGTGTAACCTTGGGGCTGCCTTCACTGCAGCTCCCAGTCCAAACCCACATGCCTGAGCAGTCCAGGTGACTGGGTCTCACTGAGAATCTGACTCAAAGGTGGTATCAGCCTGATATATCCCTGGGAAACCTACCAGAGGTGAACAAAAATAGTCTAGAAAGAGATTCCCTTCCAAGTTCATGCTACGTAAAAGTCACACAGAGTCCCACTGAACTACAAAACATGTAAGGACCGACCACTCCTTTACTGTGAACAAAGGAGGTTCACACCAATAAGAACTGAAGACAGTCTAGTCTATAGATCATAAGTTAAGTATATTCCAATTTTAAAGTCATAAAACAATAGACAATAACAAGACGCTATCAGCGAAGAGTGGTCCTTTGAGATTTTAAGTCTCAAAAGGGATTTTAAAATTACCCAAACAAAATTGCTAGACATGTAAAGAAAAACAGCAAGTAGATGCAAATGAAGGGTATAGCGGTTGCGATATGAGGAAATTACAGAAGGCAGCACAGAATTAAAGACTGAAAAAGTGAACGAGAGGTCAACAGACAAAGAGAATACAAAAATGAGTTTAACAAGTAGAACAAAAGAAATAGAATGGGGGAGAGGCAATATTTGAAGAGTTACTAGCTAAGAATTTTCAAGAGCTGATAAAAAACACAGAATGGAGCTTCATATTCAGAAAGTAAAGTTCCCAAACAAAATTAAATCTGAGCCTGGATGAGAACAAAAGGAAAATAAAAACCTAAATGTTTATTATTAACAGACCCTCAATGAAAGAGCTGTTTCTGAATGTGCTTCAGAATACAGAAACTGATCACCTAAAGGAAGCAGGAGATGGAAGGAATGGTAAGCAAATAAATTAACCCAAACAAGCACTGACTCATAAGAAAAATCAATTGGGCAGGATAAAATCAAGCGGAACTGAAATACCAGACAGTAACAACATGTAAGTCAGAGAAATCAGAACTCAAGTAAAACATTATATTCTTTGGGAAGAGAGGATAGAGTTATTGTAACTAATTTTAGACCTTTTTAGGAATAGATACTAATCATATACTGAGAAGGTATTAAGAAGCAATATATGAAGAACTATAATGTTAACTAATAACAAAAAAAACCCTTCATATTTAAATGGGCAAAGGACTTCAGCAGAAATTTCTCCAAAGATGATATTCAAATGGCAACAAACATATGAAAAGATGTTAAACATCACTAATCATTCAGGAAATGCAAATCAAAGCCACACTGAGCTGCCAGTTCACACCCACCAGGATGGCTACTATCAAAAACAAAAACGAGTGTTGGTGAGGATGTGGAGAAACTGGAACCGTTGTGCACTGCTGGTGGGAAAATAAAATGGTACAGCTGTTGTGGAAAACAGCGCGGCAGTCCCTCGAAAAGTTAAAAATAGAGTTACTATACGATCCAGCAATTCCACTCGGTATATAACCAAAAAAACTTGAAAGCAGGATCTCAAAGAGATTTGCACACCTATGTTCATAGCATTATTCGCAATAGTCCAAAGGTGTGAGCAACACAAGTGTCCATAAAGGGATGAATGGATACACAAACTGTCAAATATACATACAATGAAACATGGTTGTGTCTAAAAAGGAAGAAAATGCTGACACATGCCGCAACATGGATGAACCTTGATGACACTGTGCTGAGTGAATGAACCCAGTCACAAAAGACAAATACTGCCAGAGTTCACTGACGCGCGGTACCCAGAACAGTCAGAGTCACAGAAGCAGAAAGCTGAACGGTGGTTGCTGGGGGGAGGGGGCGGGGGTTGTCATTTAACGGGCACCGAGCTTCCTTTCCGCAAGATAAAAAACTGGTTGCGTAATGTGAATATGAACTTAACATTATGGAACTGTACACTCACAAATTTTTAAGAGGATACATTTTTGTTATGCATTTTTTTACCACAATAAAAAATAACTTTAAAAATTTAAGGCAGGAAAAAAGTAAAATGCCTAGATAGAGCAGGTAAGGCAGACTTCCAGTTTCCGGTCCAGCCTGTAAGCAGCTTCGAAGTCACTTTGTCCAAACAAGTAAAAGGCTGAACAGACTGAAAAGCAACAACTCCTCTTAGGTCCACATGAGAACTGAGGCCACAGAGAAAACCACTTCACCCCAAATTCAGGCAAGTGCATACCGAAGTCACCATTTTCCCCAGCAGAAACCCCCAAGCGCCCTAGCACCGCCACAGGAAAACACAAACGGCAGCTGAGCTACAATCTCTCGGCAGGATCCCCGTCTTAGAGGGGATGCACCACACTTTGTGAGCTGTCCTCCCAGGAGCTGTACCAGGCTCTCACAGTGAAGAGGAGAGAAAACTCCTTATGTTTCTGTTCAAGTATCTGGACAGCACTAAAGGAAGGAGCGAAAGGAATCGGGCATTATGAGGCATAATGAACGAGGGAGCGCAGGCCTGCTCCACTAAGAAGGTGCAGCATTCACAGACACCCCGGAGGACGACAGCATCACCCCAGCAAGGGGATTAACATGCCTTGGCCCCCTGTGTGGGAGCAAGGATGACTTTTCACTCTTCCCAAGCAAGGTACACTCTTCCCAAGCAAGGTACAGCAGGTCCATGTGCCCAGACTATGGGGGCAAGGAATAAAAAACCAAGGGGAAATTATTCTGCTGGGCACGTGCCAAGTAGTAAAACGGCACAGGGACAGTACTTCCACTATGAGGCATGCGCATTAGGAGCTAAGATGGCAACCACAAGCTGGAGTCTCTAGTCTGGAAAAAGGATCACATGAGTTAAGGGACACAGAAGCCCAGAAGAAATCTAGAAAATAGGTTAAGGGGAAGACCCAATGCTGCCTGTGAAAGACTGGGGAGTTGGTTAGTTTGAAAGTGCCTGGTCCTTCCCAAGCCTGAGAGAATATAACCCAAACTAAAAGAGCTCGCTCTCTCTGGCTCAGCAACACACGCTCGCCCCGTTCACTCGCGCGTTTTCTCTCGGTAGCAGCCCTGTGGCCCTTACGGCTGCCCGGGTCCTGTGGCAGACAGCGTGTGCGTGGGCACACAGCCAGCCAGAGACAGCTGGGAACACGGACTAAGCTAGCTGGGTGGTGACAAAGACTGGGCTGGACTGAACCGATGGCACAGAACTTTTGGACCTTGGTCTTGTACTGGGCTTGATGAAGACAAAGCTGGACTTTTTCCAAGGCAGGATGGAAAGAGATGGAACCCAGGGAACAGTTCTTTGATTCTGCTTCTACAGTAAAAGCTCACCATGCCACAACCTCCTATGTGTGGGCCCCTGGAGTTCCTTTCTTGTGACTCGATGAAAGGACTTCATTTCTGAACACTTCTAGGAGGGGGAGCCTAATCTATTGGTGTTTCATCAGAGCCTAACTGACCCCGGGGGGCCAGGGAAGCTTGGCTACCTTCCACAGGGAGGAAGGGAAACCCCCAACTCCAGCCCGCTCTAGCTATCCTGACCACCTAGAGGGCGGGGTGGGGCAGGGCTGGGGGAGTGGTGGCGGAGGACTGGGTAATAAGAAGCACTTGCGAAGGTCACAGACCACGGGCACAGGCCCACTGAAAGACTGAGACCTAACCCCAGACGGTAGAACACTTCCTGCACCCTACACCTCACCACCACGTCACTAAAAACGCCTCTTTACCTCAGTTCTTTTTACCCAGGACATCATGTCGGACTTTCAACAAAAAACTATGAGACATACTAAAAGAAAAGAAAAAAAAAACAAAACACGTTGAAGAGACAGAGCAAGCATCAGAACCAGACTCATACAGCCCCGACGCTGGAATTACCAAGACAAATTTAAAACAACTACGAAGAACAGGCCAAGTGCTACAGTGGAGAAGTGGGTAACATGTAAGAACACACGGGTGACATCAGTAAAGAAATGGAAATTCTAGGGAAGAATAAAAAGGAAATGTAAGAGGTCAAAAAACACTGTAACAGAAATTACGAACACCTTTCTCTCGTTACTACACTAGACACAACTGGGCTAAGAATCTCTAAGCTTGAGGATATGTCAATAGAAACGTCCAAACCTGAAAAGCAAAGAGAAAAAAAACTGAAAAAAAATGGAACAAACTATCCAAGAAGTGTGGGACAACTACAAAAGGTGTTATGTGATGGGAATACCAGAAGAAAAAGGGAAGAAAATGTGAAACATTAATGACAGAATATCCCAAAATTAATTAATGTCAGATACCAAACCACAAAGCTCAGAACACAAAGCAAGATCAATACAAAAAAAAATAATAAAAAAAAATAATAAACCCCAATGCCTAGGCATATCATATTCACACTGCAGAAAACAAAAGATAAAAAATATTGAAAAAAATTTTTTTGAAAGAACCCAGAAGAAACAATACCTTACCTATAGAGCAGAAAAGGTAAGAATTATATGTGACCTCTCAGAAATCATGCAAGCCAGAGGGAAGTGAAATGAAATATTTAAAATGTTGAGAAAAAACACCAATCTAGAAATCTGTGTCTTGCAAAATTATCCTTCAAAAGGGAAGGAGAAATGCTTTTTCAGACAAAAACTGAGAGGATCTGTTGCCAGTGGGCCTTCCTTGAAAGAAATGTTAAAATAAGTTATTCAGTGAAAAGGAAAGTAATATAGATCAAAAACTCAGGCCACATAAATAAAGGAAGAGTGTTAGAAAAGGAATGAGCTGAAATAAAATTTTTAATTTTTTGTATTCTTAATTGATCTAACAGATCAGTTGTTCCAAGCAATAGTAAGAATGTATTCAATGGATATAGTTCACAGACACGGAAGAAACAGCGGCAAGGACACACGGGACGGGACGGGAGAAGGGTTAGATCGCTCTGTTATCATAAGGCACCTGCACTAACTCTAGGGCAACCACTAAAAACGTTTAATTGATATAAGAAAGGACAGAAAAATGGAACTAGATAAAATGCTCAATTAAAGCCACTAAAGCCAGAATTAAAAGACAGAAAACAAGGGCAACAAGTGAAACTGTAACACATGGTAAATGTTCACCCAACTGCACAGCCACTTTACATGTCACCAGTCCGTGTCCCTTAAATGACAGACATGGTCAGAGTGGGTCAAAATTGAGACCCAGCTGCATGTTGTCTAACAAAAACCCATCTTAAATTTTAATACATATGTAGATTCAAAGTAAAGAAATGGAGAACACTGACCCACGTTAACAATAATCAAAAGAAAGCTGGAGAGAAGCCCCATTAGCTTCAGAGCGGGAAAGTTACTGGGGGTGACGAGGGGCATTACATAGAGGGGTCACTTCTCCAAGAAGACACAACAGCCCTGAACACAGGGTGGGGCAGAAGTAGGGTTACAGTTGTGAGTGCACAAAACACAGGTTTTACCTTGTATTATTTACTAATCACTGTGTTCTCCACAAGAACAACTGTAACCCTACTTGTGCCCCACCCTGGATGGATGCATCTTAAAATGGAGCATCAAAGTACATGAGGCAAAAACCGACAGAAACGCAAGGAGAAACTGATGAACCCACTGCTACAGGTGGGGAGTTCCACACCCCCCTATCATAAATGGACCAATCTAGCAGGCAGAAAATCTGTAAGGGCACAGTTAAACCCAGTAACACCATCAATCTTTTTCCCTCTCTAAACTTCTCTCTCTCACGCTCCTATTCAGAAGTTATGTTATAGCATTGGATATTTTTCACCCTTGGAAATGGTTCTTAACTCTGGGATTTAAAAGGTGGAAATAAAATGACAACAAACTCACAACTATCAACTGAACTAAAAAAAAAAAAAAAAAAAAAAAAAAAAAAAAAAAAAAAAAAAAAAAAAAAAAAAAAAAAAAAAAAAAAAAAAAAAAAAAAAAAAAAAAAAAAAAAAAAAAAAAAAAAAAAAAAAAAAAAAAAAAAAAAAAAAAAAAAAAAAAAAAAAAAAAAAAAAAAAAAAAAAACCCTAAGCAAACACCTAAAACAGGAACAGAATCACAGAAATGGAGATCACATGGAGGGTTATCGGTGCAGAGGGGGAAGAATGGGGGAAAAGGTACAGGGAATAAGAAGCATAATTGATAGATACAAAATAGACAAGGGGAGGTTAAGAATAGTATGGGAAATGGAGAAGTCAAAGAACTTACATGTATGACCCATGGCCATGAACTAAGGGGGGAATGCTGGTGGGACAGGGGTGCAGGGCAGAGGGGAGTAAAGGGGAGGAAAAAATTGGGATAACTGTAATAATATAATCAATAAAATACACTTTAAAAAATTTTTTTAAATGTGGAAATATTTCTTTCAAGAGAATAACAGTACTCAAATTAATGAAATGTGGTCCCTACATTTTCTGTATTTCACTACTTTAAAATTTTTATTTTTTTTCAAGAACTGCAATTAACATTTGAACCATGCTGCTATTGTACCTTAAAAAAAGCTCAGTGATAACCAGCATTTAGCCTATTAAAATGCTTTTTGAAGGGAAAAAATGCCATCAATCAACTATATAAAGGACATGTATAGATTACTACAACAGCAGAATATATTCTTTTATTTGATTTTTATTTATTTTTAGAGAGAAGGGAGGGAGAAAGAGAGGGAGAGAAGCATCAATGTGTGATTGCCTCTCATGCGCCCCCTACTGGGGACTCAGCCTGCAACCCAGGCACATGCCCTGACTAGACTCTGGTTCGCAGGCGGGCACTCAATCCACTGAACCACACCAGCCAGGGCAGAATATACATTCTTTTCAAATTCACATGGAAGAGTCACCAACATAGACCACATTCTTAACACAACTTAACAGGATGAAAAGAAATCATACACTCTACTCTCTCAGACCACAACGGAATTAAACTAGAAATCACACCAGAAAAACAGCTTGGATAGCCCCCAAATACCTGAAGATTAAACAACACACTTCTAAACACATTGGTCAAAGAATTTTCTAAATATCCTGAACTCAATAAAAATGAAAGTACAACAGATTTGTGGGGTATAGCAAGAGCAATGTTTAGAGACAAATTTATAGCACTGTGCATATATTATAAAAGAACGGATATCTACAGTCAATAATCTAAGATTACATCTAAAACTAGAGATTTAAGCCATACAAGAAAACTGCCACCATTGGCCAGAGAAAAACTGCCTCAACAATGATTCCATAAGAAAACCCAGGGCAAAAGAGAAACAACCTTAAGTGGAATCTGCGGAGATGCCAAATGCCACTTAGGTCAGAACCCAAGATCCCTCCCACTGACTGCACTTCAAGGCCAGAGCCACAAGGTGGAGCTCCTGCCCAACTCGGCCGGTAGGAATCACAGAGCCTCCTCCCCTCAACCCCACACACCCCGCCCTCTCCCTGGCTAATTCCCTCTCCATTACTCCACCTCCCTGTGTACAGCTTTCTCTGTCATCGTGGCTTCTTTTGGTCTCCCCTTCTACTTTTCCCAGCCTACAGGCTTCCTCAAAAATGGAGAGGAAAACTATCCCAAAGTTATATATTTTTATAAGACAGAAACCCTTTCCCTCATTCCCAACCATTTTTCCTATTGTGAGTGCCATATACAAAAAGTTCCTGTTTTGTTTTTACTTTTGCCTAGTGGTACAGTGAGGAAAAAAAATTATCCACTTATACACAGAGTGGAGGGGGTGGGGGACTAAACCAGGTACGGGCCATATGCTGATGTTAAATGAGCACCTACAAAGGATCTGCACGGGCGGCAGGTACCGGAAGACAACTGGTGTATGATGCTCCCACAAGTGCCGTAAAACAGCCGAGCCTCACAAATATGCTAGAAGGCCACTAACCTGTACTCTTTAAAGAGATGAACTAATGTGTGATATGTAACTTGCATCTCAATAAAGCTGTTCTAACCAAAACCAGCTTGCCTCAAACTGAAACATGCCCCTCAACAAATCTTATTCATACTAATTTATACTACAGTTTTCATAAATTTGTTTTTCAGAGAGGAAAATGTAAAACTTTAGTTCAGCCCCACCTCAAATTATAATTCTCAATTAGTAGAGTCCAAGAATTATATTGCTTTTTTATTCCTTTGGCTTTTAGTGCTAATTTGACATGTTCTGTTCAAGACTGATATGAATCAACAAGTACATCACAAGAAATGAAAACCCAGGAAATACACAGCAAATACTGGAAATATAAGGAAAAGGGTTATCCCACACCGCTACTCAAAACCCGCTACCATTTCTTGCTGCTCCCAGAAAGAAGCCCAAGCTCCCCGACGCGGCTTGTAGGTCCTTCAGGACCTGGTGGTCTGAGCCTCCTCTACAAACTCCGCATCGGGTCTGTTCTCCTGCAGACCCACAAGCCTTGCTCTCTGTGCTGTGGGTCTTTACCAACTTGACTGGTAATTCCTTCTTTCTTCAAATCCCACCTTAGACAATACCTCCTCCTGGAAGCTTCTACACCGCTACCTCCCTCCCAAAACGCCAGGCCTCTCCGCTCCCAAAGTCCGCCGAATTGCTGCCACCACAGCACTTACCACCTGTATCCGAGTTTTACTGGCTCATGTGCCTCTCCAGCTTGTTTCTTATTCACCACCGCATTCGCAGTACCCAGCAGGAAGCCTGGCACGTCACTAACGCTTAAAATTCGATGAATGGATGGCTGAACAAGCCCCTAATTACCAGGAGGCTGGTCAGCCCTTTGACACTATGCGCGGTTGTTTTCCCAAAGGAGAAAACAAGCGGCAGGAGCAGGAGGGCCAGCAAGGATACCAGGCCCTGAGATGTCGCCCTCCGTGATCTCGCCCCAGGCCCGGGGCCACACACGCAAGGTCTCAGTCATGGCGCTTTTCCCTGGGGACAAAGGCCTTCTGGAGTTCAGGTCTGTGCCATGGAAATGGGACAGAAATATAAAAACAAAACCCACCACTGTCTGTAGGTATCTACTTCGAGTTATTGTGCTGAGTGGTGGAGAAGAAGACAGTATTTCTAGATCTTCTTCCACTCCTTAGAATGAGATTTCAGAGCCAAACAGCTAAAAAATCATTTAGTCCGCTGGTTTCAAACTGGGCTCAGCAAACCCCCTTGGGGACCACCTACAGGAAAGAGAGCAAGGGAGAAGCTTTGAGTATGTGGAGCTTCTAAACTAAACTGCACTTAACAAAGCAACTGATTTTAGCCTCTTTTATTAATTTAAATTTTATTTTTCTTTTTTTTTTAAATTTTTATTTATTTATTTAGAGGGGAAGGGAAGGAGAAAGAGGGAGAGAAGGCATGTGCCCTGACTGGGGAATCGAACCAGCAACCCTTCAGTTTGCAAGTAAATTTTATTTTTCAATTACAGTTTACACTGAATATCATTTTGCATTAGTTTTGGGTACACAGGATAGTGGCCACACAATGATTTTAGCTTCTTAGCCTATTGGGCTTCGCCAATACGTGTACAGAAATAGTTCTACCACTTTTATTTAAAATAAAACCACCTGTTTTGACCCAATCTCTTTATTTTAAAAATTAAGGAACTAAGACTTAGAAGTAAACACTGCAGTTTCTCTATACAGAATTCATCCCATTGTGTACGGTCACCTCCCTACAAACTCTTAAGCATTTTTACAAAGTGAGCAGTTCTGACTATACGCAGACCCATACAGACCCATAACGACACGGTATAAAGGGAACAAATGAAGGACAATCACAAATTGAGACTACTGTACCACAGACAACATAGTAAATACTTAATAAGCATGCTTTCTCTAGGGATCCCAGATATATCATTCACCTTTTCTTAAACAAATTAGTTCTCTGAGGTTTTCTCATCCATACAAAGACAATACGGTAACCCCCAGGCGTATAAAACACTTAGCAGAAGGTCTTGCCCATAAGTCACAACAACCAGCAGTAGACATTGTTGCTACAACTCTATTTGGCCTTCACAACAACCTTACGGGATAGGGTCCTGGAACTTGCCCAAGGTCACATAGCTAGCTGGTAGGGATAGCCAGATGGTGAACCCAAGTCTAGTTCTAAAACCCATGTTCTTTTAAGAATGCTACCCTAGTTTGGCCCACATCACTGATCTTTCTCTATGCATCAGTTCCTTCCTCTGAAAAAAAAATAATATCCAACCTACCTCACAGCAAAAAATCAGCCAATGCACTTTGAAAGTCCTACTCATACCGAAGGTCAGTTTCACCAGGCAGAATCCTCCTAAAAAATAGCAACTGGCTGAGATCAAGCCTCTACCAAGGGAAAACAAGGAAATGGACCAAAAATGGGTCTATGAGGTCTGTCCAGAAGGTATCCAGCCATGTAATATGAAAAGCAAGAGACATTTATTGAAGAAGCTACAAAATACAAGAAACACTGTACATAGGACAATGACGCCTCAGTCCCCTTCAAAGTAGACATGTAGGGACCTCTCACGGTTCTCCCGATCACCACCAGCTGCCCTGTAATACTTTCCTGAATCTCATCAATGATGTGGAATCTATTCTTAAAAAGGTGATTTTAGCCCTGGCTGGTATGGCTCTGTGAGTTGAGCTCCGGACTGTGAACCAAAAAGTTGCCAGTTCAATCCCTTGTCAGGGCGCATGCCTGGGTTGTGGGCCAAGTCCCCACTTGAGGGCATGTGAGAGGCAACCACACATTGATGTTTCTCTCCCTCTTCCTCCCTCCCTTCTCCTCTCTCTAAAAAATAAATAAAATCTTTTTTTTTTTTTAAAGGTGATTTTAGTTTTGGGAAAAGCCAGAAGTCACAGGGTGCCAAATCTGAGCTGTAGAGGGGCTGAGTCATCTGGGTAATTTGATGTTTTGCTAAAAAATTGCATGGGATGTGATGCATGAGTGGGCACGTTGTCGTGACAAAGCTGCCAATCACCAGCTGCCCATAGCTGTGGCCTTCTGAATCATCCAAATAGTTTCCACGAAGGAATGTTCAAGCTTAATGCAAAATTAAATGCAGGTTCGTTGCTCAACTCGCTCAGTCATCTTGAATGGGATGGCCAGACAATACACATGCTCACTCAACAGTGTCTACCACCCCCACTGACTACTACAGTGAAGGCGTCATGGTTCACGCATGTGCATTCCAGTCCACTCGCCTTGGCTGCCAGGTTACATCCAAGCCACACAAACCATTCTCATTATATCAATGATGGCTGGACTTTTTCCGGACAAACTGCGTAGAGTGTTATTTACCTCTGACCTTTTGGCCCTAAGTATAGCTGGAGAAAGAAATGCTTTCTTTTGTCCAGGACCACCCACAAAGTACCATCCACATTCCCTATTCATTATGTTTACCCAGGTAAAATTCGTTTATTCAGTAGACATCTATAGAACATCTATGATGCACACAACATTTCGCCAAGTGTTAGAGATCCTTAAGATCTAACCCTTGCCTTTAAGGAATCACAAAGAACCAATTATAAAACAATAATAAAGAAGCCTCCCTGACCATCTAAACTAGTATCGTGCCCACCCCTTAGATCCCTCTTCTTTTACCGTTTTTGGTCAGCACATTTTACTGCTCGGAAGAAGTGATTAATTGTGCCGAGGGTGGGGTCTGGGAAGGAAACTGTTTATAATAAACCTCAGAAATCAGAGGAAAGTGAAAAGAAGGAAGGGTAGTCCCATCCTTTATGCCAGCTTCCTCCCTGGCCACACTCACACACTAGTGTCTAGCTTAGTTCCAGTTCATACTGGAAAGTACAGCACCAACGGTCTCCCATTCAGGGCTCTTTCTGCCAAAGTTCTCGAACCCAGTGCCAAGCAGCCCTATCCGGCATTTCGGAGGCTAGTCTTCTCGCAGTGCGCCAGGAAGCTCTGAAACAGAACATAATCAGACTTGCCCTGCCCTATCCCCCAACACAGCCGCCATGATTCACTTCCTGTTCCAGTCATTTAAAGTGGGGGGTTGGAAAACTTACTTTAAAGTTTGACAGTATTCATATAAATATATGACGTAGTTTTCTTAGTAAATATTTTAGTCTTTGTAAAACTTAAGGTTTCTGTCTCAACTTCTCAACTCTGCCACTGCAGCATGAAGCAGCCATACACAATATATAAGCAAATGACACACTGTGTTTCAATTAAACTTTACTCACAAAAACAGGCAGTAAGTAGGCCTATGGATCAGCTTGCCAAACCCTGATCTATCGGGTTGGCAAAAAACTCCATTATGGTTTGGGGTTTTTTTTTTGTTTTTGTTTTTGTTTTGATAAAATAAAAGACACATTTTTCATTTTCACCAGTAACTTTATTGAATTGTATATTTGATGTCGGCTCTCTCCCGCTATTGGCTTCTAGTGGGCAGAGGCCAGGGGAGCTGCTACATCTTCCAATGCATAGGACAGCCCCACAGCAAAGAATTATCTGACCGAAATGTCAATAGTACCAAGGAACTTCGCAAACCACTTTTGACACGTTTGATCAGTCACAGCAGCTTCTCCGTACACTGCACAAATCTTTTTTTTTTTGCACTTCAGCTCCATTTTTACCTTTCTTGAAATAATAAAGCATAGTACATGTGTTGCATTATTTTCTTTCATCTTGATCATTACAATGGCTGCATACAAATTCACTAATTTTGACAAGTTTGTTTAAATGCACACTGATATGACAGCTGTCACAATGCAATCTAACAAAACTGTTCCAAACGAAGTTAATTAAAGACAACTGAGCAATGCTAGAGCCATCATATAGGAAAAAACCCTTGATGGACTTTTTGGCCAAACCAATAAAAGAAAATGGGAGAAGCATTTTTAAGCAGCTTCCTCCTGACTATTTCTAATTATCTGTCTTAAAACCTCAGGCTCTTGCCCTGACTGGTGTGGCTCAGTTGGGCATCATTCCACAAAGTGAAAGGTAGCTGGTTCAATTCCTGGTCAGAGCACATGCCTGGGTTGCAGGTTTGGTCCCCAGTCGGGGCATGTGCGAGAGGCAGCCAACCACATCTCTCTCTCACATCAATGCTTCTCTCCCTCTTCCTCCCTCCCTTCTTCCTCACCCTCTAAAAATAAATAAATAAAAATCTTTTAAAAAAAAAAGCACCTCTTCAGTATTTCTATTTAATTACTAAATATAATACCTCCAATAAGGAGTTAATATCCAAAATATATAAAGAACTCATACAACTCAACAACAAATAAACAAGCAATCCAATTTAAAAAATGGGCAGAGCCCTGAGCAGTGTGGCTCAGTTGGCTGGAGCATCATCCTGCAACCAAAAGGTTGCAGGTTCAATTTCTGGTCAGGCCACATACTTGGGTTGCCAGTCCGGTCCCCGGTCCAGTCACATGTGATACCGTCTGGGCAAAATCAGGAAGCAACCAATCAATGCTTCTGTCTCACATCAATGTTTCTCTCTCTCTAAAAAGCAATTTATAAAATGTCCTTGGGTGAGGGTTGGAAAAAAAAAGGGCAGAAGACCTGAACAAACACTTCTCCCAAGAAGACTTAAAAACAGCCAACAGATGTACAAAAAGATGCACAGCTGCACTATTAGGGAGATGCTAATCAAAACTACAATGAGATACCACCTCACACCTGTTAGAATGGCTGCCATCAGCAAGACAGGTATATAACAAGTATCAGAGAGGTTGTGGAGAAAAGGGAACCCTCATTCACTGCCCATGGGAATGTAAACTGGTAGAGCACTATGCAAACAGTCCGCCGGTTCCTCAAAAGAGGAATTAAGAATAGGCCTGGCTGGTGTGGCTCAGTGGATTGATGGCCGGCCTGCGAACCACATGGTCACCGGTTCGATTCCCCGTCAGGGCACAGGCCTGGGTTGCAGGCCAGGTCCCCAGTAGGGGGAGTGCATAAGGCAACCACACATTGATATTTCTCTCCCTCTCTTCCTCTCTCCCTTCCCCTCTCTCTAAAAATAAATAAATAAAATATTTTTTAAAAATTATTTTTAATTTAAGAGTAGAATTACCACATGACCCAACAACCCCTTTTTGGGTTACTAACAAAAAATTTGAAAACATTTATTCATGAAGATATATGGACCCCTATGTTCATTGCAGCATTATTCACAGTGGCCAAGACATGAAAACAACGGAAGCGTCCTTTGGTGGATGGCTGGATAAAGATGTGGTACACATACACAACACTCAGCCATAAAAAAAGATGAAATATGGCCATTTACGACAACATAGACTGATCTTGGGAATATCGTACTAAGTGAAATAAGTCGATGGAAAAAGTCAAGAACTGTATGATTCCATTCACAGGTGGGAAATAAAACTGAAAGCAACAAAGAAACAAAAAGACAGTTTTAGGCTTTTACCAGGGAATCGCTGTCAAGTTCCCAATGACAGCTTCAAACACATGTGATCTAGATATTAACTCCAAATAAATCAAACATCTCTGCAGGAGAACTGGAATCCAATTCTGCCTTTAAAATCCATCCAGAATCCATTACTTTCTGGCTACCCACCACTACCACCCCCTAGTCTGAGCCCCCCACCCTCGTTTCAGCCACATGGCCCCTTCCTGGACTGCTTACTGACCACTGCAAAAGCTTCCTGTTCTCCCGGCTTCCACCACTGCCTGCCTTTCCCCACCCTCCACAGTCTGTGCACCCAAAGCAACCAGAATAAGGCTTATACTCTAAGTCAAAACACATCATTCCTCTGTTCTCCATTCTCCAGTGGCTCCCACCTCGCTTCAGAATCCACTGCAAAGGTCTGGCCCTGGCCCTAAGGCACTACGTGATTTGGGTCCCATCACTTCTCCGCTCTCACCTCCTACCGCCCTCCCCTCCTACCCCACTCCAGCACACTGGCCTCCTTGCAGGCTCTCGGCCATGACAAGTCACGCCCATACCTCCAGGCTTCTTCACTTGCTGTTCTCTCTACCTAGGATGCCTTTCTTCCAGACACCTCCCTGGCTGGATTCCTCACTTCTTTAGGATCTTGGCTTAAAATATCACCTCATCAGAGGCCTTTCTCTGATCACCTTATATAAAGGAGCAATCTCTCAGCTCCCCAACACTATCACCTTACCCTGCCTTTGTGCTCTGGGCACATTTACCTGCTGGACATTATTTATCTCTGTGCCTATCTGTTTGTTTGTTTATATCTAGTTATTCATTTATTTGTAGCCATTTCTTCCCATTAGAATATAATCCTTGAGAGCAAGGACTTTTTCCATTGCCGTATACCTATTTCCATGAACTGTGCTAGGCATGTAGTACAGCGGTCAATTTTATCATCAGAACAAAGCTCCAGGATACAGCAGAATAATCTATGTGTAAGAGGAATGTGGAATAAGTTTGATGAAGATGATTATTCCTCCCTCTCCCACAATTCACCAAGTATGTTTAAAAACATTGGTGCTCCAACGGAAAGAGACTAAAGTATCATCAGAAAGATCAATGAACCAAAGAACACTGGCTGTCACTCCACCTAACCAGAAATTAATTTTATAACCCAGTTCCCTGAAGTAGGAAAAATGCTCCAGGGAAAGGAACAGAACAAGACTCCCGAGCCAGTTTACAGGGCAAGAGCTGGCCTAGAAGTTTCCCACTCCCTCACGAGAGGCTGCAGTGTGCTATCCCTGACCACGCCACCTCCCAGCAGGGGCGACCGCGAGAGTGCAGGTGTCACCCGCTAAGCTTCCTTCCCTACGTCCAACCCCTCCTACGCCGAGTACCAGTTCCCAGACTCTTTCTCTGCTTGCCATATTGCTCCACCTTCCCAGAGGAGCCTTCTCTATCCACCAGCTACCCCTGGCAACCAAGACCCCTGTTTCCACCCTGCAGTGGCTCCCGTCTTGTTTAGAACAAAATGCAGTCTCGCCCTGGAGCTAAGACCCGTTGCCCGCTCACTGCTCAAGTTTCTTTTATTTCATGAGTACTCTCTATGGTCACGGTGAACATCAACCAATAAAATACTGGCACGCGGAACCCTAGGCAAAGGAGCTAGTTATCAAAGTTTTTTTATTTTGCTTTGCTTTTTAAGGTTGCCAGTCACTGTCTCAACCAAAAATTAATTTTCTCTGCCCTGGCTGGTGTAGCTCAGTGGATTGAGCGTAGGCTGTGAACCAAAGGGTTGCCAGTTCGATTCCCAGTCAGGGCTCATGCCTGAGTTGTGAGCCAGGTTCCCAGTAGGGGGCACTGAAGAGGCAACCACACATTGATGTTTCTCTCCCTCTCTTTCTACCTCCCTTCCCCTCTCTCTAAAAATAAATAAATAAAATCTTTAAAAAAAATTAACTTTCTCAAGAGATATTAAAAGTACCATGAAAATAATCCAGGTTTGAAATCTAGTCCTACCATTTACTACCCATGTGAATTCGGAGAAATTATGTAACTTCTCTAAGCTCATTCCCTCATGTTGATAATAACAGCCCTTGCCTCATGGGGAGATAACGTATGTCATAAAGGGCTGGGCCTGGCACATAGTAAGTACTCAATAAACAGTGGCTAGGCCTATTGAAGGCTGTCAACTTCATGCAAGAATTTGCCTTTGTCAGACTGGCTGGCTGATTAAACGAGAAACCATGAAGTACTTATTAGCATAATACATGGTTCATAATGGCCATAAACTAATACTGACTTTCCTCCCTCTCCCGTAATGGTGAAAAAATTGCAGGCTTCATAAACTACCCAATTCTACCAGTGTGGCCAGGTTTCACCGCACAATATACTTACCATTTAGGTGCTTTAAGCTTTCAGTGAACACTTCTGGCTGCTCCCCCGATTGGTTCTTGTCCTGGAGAGTCACTCACTATCTTTCACTGGCAGTGGCCTCTTGACCTGTACAGAATAAAAAAGGAAGGAAGGGACAGGTAAAACATGAATCGCACCACGGCTGAGCAAGCTGAACCAAAGGCCTGTCCCAAAGGCTGCCGCAGACAGTGCAGTGTCAGGACAGAGACAAGGCAGATTCCGAGTCCAGATGCTGCTTGCTCTGAAGGAGGCTGGCTATCTCCTTCCCAGGGGAGAGTGGAGTTTGGCTGCAAGAGACTTCCCCTTTCTTCTCAGATAACACAGCCCCAGCATAGACTACACTGCCTTTCCTGAAATTAACAGACCTACACATTCCTCAACAGTCTAAAAATTCATATGGCATCTTACAGCTGGGAAGCATCTCAGAAATCAACTAGTTAAATGCCCTTGTCTTAAGAAAGGAACTAAAGGTTGGAAAGGGTGAGTCACACAATTGCTTAAAACTAAAGCCAGGATTCTACTAAAAATAAAATGTTCTAGAAGGTAGGTAAGAACAAACATCAGTTGGATATCTACCACAGCCCACACAATATGTTGTATGTTTTATAAGCCAATAAGACAATAATGCTGCTCCCTTGTAGATAATCGAACCTTCAAGACATCAAGTGACTTGTCCAAGGCCTTACAGCTCAGTAGTAAGTGGCAGTCAGGATATAAACTCAAGTCTGTCTGACCCCAAAAGCCACTTCACCATGCTGTCTCTCACTGGGTTGCCTTCTAGACTGGGTCTTCAAAAGGACCCTGAACAAGCCAGTATTGATTAAAACTAAAAATAGAGCTTCTCTGTCTGCAAACGTACCCTTCAGTTTTATAACGAGCCTTCCTTCTACAAGAGAGATGAAAAGCCTACTAACCCATTTAATCCTACCCATAAAATACGTTACTGAAGGTAGAAGATCTGGGTCAAACTTCTGTCTGCAATGGAACAGAACTGAGAGCCCAGAAATAAAACTGCAGGTCCATGGGGGCGAATAATTTTTGACAAAGGAGCCAAAAACACACAACGGAGAAAAGAAAGCCTCTTCAATAAATAGTGCTGGAGAATTGGAAACCCATGTGCAAAAGAATGAAACTAGATTATAGTTTGTCCTCATGCACAAAAATTATTCCAAAGTGGATCAAAGACCTAAATATAAGATCTGAAATAATAAAGTACACAGAAGAAAACATAGACACTAAACTTATGGACCTCAGTCATACAGAACTTTTTAGAAATTTGATCCCAAAGGCAAGGGAAGTAAAGGCAACAATAAATGAATAGGACTGTATCAAACTAAAAAGCTTCTGCACCGCAAAAGAAACAGACAACAAAACAAAAAGGCAGCCAACTGAATGGGAGATGATACTTAAAAACCACAGCTCCGACGACAACCAGTTCACATCCAAAACATATAAAGAACTCATACAAGCCCTGACTGGTGTGGTTCAGTGGGTTGAGTGAGAGTCATCTCACAAACTGAACAGTCGCTGGTTTGATTCCCGGTCAGGGCACATGTCCAGGTTGAGGGCCAGGTCCCTGGTTGGGGGCATGAGAGAGGCAGGAGATTGACAGGTCAGTGTTTCTGTCCACCTCGTCTCCCTCCCTTTTCTCCTTCTGTCCACCTTTTCTCCCTCCTTTCCCCTCTCTCTAAAAATAGATGATAGACAGACAGATAGATAGACAGACAGAATTTCTTTAAAAAAAAAAAAAACTTACACAACAATAACAAACAATCCAATTAAAAAATGAAAAAATGGGCAGTGGACCTGAGTAGACACCTCTCTCAAGAAGACATACAAATGGCCGTCAGATATATGAAAAGATGTTCAACTTCACTAGCTATTAGGGAAATACAAAGCAAAACTACAATGAGATACCACCTCACACCTGTTAGAATGGCTGCTATCAACAAGAGAGGTAAGAAGAAGTTTTGGAGAGGCTGTGGAGAAAAGGGAACCCTCATTCACTGCTGGTGGGAATGTAAACGGGTACAGCCACTACGGAAAAAAGTATGGAGGTTCCTTAAAAAATTACATTCAATTAAAAAATAGAATTACCATATGACCCAGCAATCTCTCTTCTGGGTATCTACACAAAAAACTCAAAAACATTTGCAAAGATTTACACACCCCTACGTTCACTGCAGCATTATTCACGGTGGCTAAGACAGAGACAACTACAGTGTCCTTCGACAGAGGGTTAGACAAAGAAGACATGGCGCATACATACTACGGAATCCTGTTCAGCCTTAAGATGAAAAATCCTGCCATTTGCAGCAACAATAGATGGACCTTGAGAATATTATGCTGAGTGAAATGTCAGAACACACCATATGATTTCACGCATACGTGGGATATAAAACTGAAACTCAGACCCAGGCAGACAACAGCACGGTGGTTACCAGAGGGAAGGCAGTAAAAGGAAGAGGAGGTCAAGGACATAGTGACAGAAGATGATCTGACTTTGGGCGGTGGGCACACAATGCACCACACAGTTCACGTACCAGAGAAATGTACACTTGAAACCTGTATGACCCTATTAACCAATGGCACCCCAATAAATTTGTTTTTATATCCTCACCCGAGGACTTGCTCCTTGATTTTAGAGAGAGAGGAAGGGAGGGGGAGAGAGAGAAATATCGATGTCAGAGAGCATCATCAATCAGTTGCCTCTCGAACATGCCCCAACCAGGAATCTAACCCACAACCTTTTGGTATATGGGATGCCTCTCTAACTAACTGAGCCACCCTGCAAGGGCCATCCCGGTAAATTTAATAAAATAAAAAAATATATATGGTTAGCATTTAAAAAAAATTCTATCTATCCTAGTTTTGAGGAAGAATGGAAAGACAGCTAAGCTAGTGATAAAACTAAAGCTTGTGTAAATGTTCTTCCACTCAAACTATCCCCGCTCCCATTCCACCACAACGGCCCCATCCCTCCCTCCCACAGCCTGCAGACCACCTCTGCCTTCCTACCAAGGCTGCGGTCCCTGTAATCTGATTTCCACACTTCCACCACCAATACTGTGCCACACACGCAACACAATCTACCCCTGCCTCTATCCCCCTGGAGAGCTAGAAGGCCAGAATTAAAATGGAGAAATAAAATCATAGTTTTTTAGTGGCTTTTTTAAAAAGATGAGGGCCTGAAGCCTCAAGCCAGTAAGACCTGAAGGAAAAAGAATTGCTGATAAGCAATGCAAACAGCTAGGGAAAAAAGGAGAAAAAAGGACCTGTACCAGGGGAAGCACCCGAGGGATGGCCTGGGTGAGTGCGGGAGAAGCTTTAGCTCTCTCTCCCTCCCACACACACTATTTTTTAAAAATTATTTTATTGTTGTTCAATTACAGTTGTCTATATTTTCTCCCCACTCCCTCCAAACCCACTTCCCTCCCTTGCTTCCACCCTCCCCCTTGGTTTTGTCCATGCCACACACTTTTTTAAAAAGTATATTTTACTGATTATGTTATTACAGTTGTCTCATTTCCCCCGCTTTATTCCCCACCACCCTACACACCCCCTCCCACCCATATCTCCCCCCTTAGTTCACGTCCATGGGTCATACATATAAGTTTTTTGGCTTCTACATTTCCTATACTATTCTTAACCTCCCCCTGTCTATTTTCTACCTACCATTTATGCTACTTATTCTCTCCTCCTTTTCCCTCCTCTCCCTCCCACTCCCCCGCTGATAACCCTCCATGCGATCTCCGTTTCTGCCACACACACTTTTAAAAGGACTTTGTCTAAGTAGCGTTAAGTGTGACTGCTATTCAAAGAGCTTCAAAACTGGCCCACAGGTCGTCTGTCCCACCCTCACCCACCATCTGACTCTCTCTCCCCTCTCCACCGACCACACACACACACACACACACACACACACACACACACACTGCTCTGCACAGACTAGAGCTTCCCTCGCATACAAATTCTGACCTCTCAGGTGGACACATAAGTCTGACCTATCTCCACGAAAGGCTTTGCAGCCTAACAGTGAAAACGCACCCCTACTGACAGCGACTGCCCCCACTGCCTACTGCCAAATTCGCTAGCATATTCCTAGGGCCTAGGAGGCTATTCTCTTCAAACAGGAGAGAAGGCACAGCCAAAAACCAAGGAAACAGGAAGTCCGGATGATCCTGATTTGTTTCAACTGTCTACATTCTCTCCTATTTCTCAGGGGTGGGAGCAAGCAGCAAATGGTTTCTTTCCTTTGCTTCTGAATGTCTTTTACTTCTTGCATCCTCAGCGAACTAGCCTTCTGTCCCCAGAAACAAGAGGATGACTGTAAACACTCTTGTGCTGCCCCTTCAGAGAGATTTCCACCCTGACGGATCCACCCACATCACTTCCCTCGGGCATCTTTTCTGTGCTTCGTGTTACTGTCGGTGGTGACAGTGGTGTGCACATGTCTGTCTGTGTAGAAACAAAGATGTAAAAAAAAAAAAAAAAAAAAAAAGAAATACATCATTCCATCCTCATTTGACTGCTAAAAATTGTAGTTCTCTGAAATATGTATTAATTTTGTCCCCAAAACACTTTGATAAGATAAAAAGGCTAGTAGGTAATTCTGCTTCCAGTATAATCTTCCCACAGATAACTGTAAACTCTGGATAAAAATGTTTAAACTATCTGAAGTGAACAAAGGCTGGCAGATTTGGGACAGGTGAAAATTAGAAGGAACTAGCAGGAGATGAATTTTCCATTTTTAGAGCTTTGACCTGAGGGTTGTCCAGTCGTAGTTACAATTTAAAAAAAAAAAAACAAACAAACTCTAAGCTTTCTGTTCCTAGGACCTGGAGACAGAGCAGCCACGGCTAGTAGGAGAGAGCCCCAGGGGGACAGTCCCAGGTTCTGTGTGTGAACTCTGCTCCAATCTCTAGTGGCCCCTGAACCACGTAGCACAGGGCAGAATCCAAGGATCTTAGCAAAGGACAAAAGACAGAGTTTGCCGTTTTAACCAAATTAACTGCCCATGAAAATGAAAACATCAACAGAAGCCAGAGTCTCCACAATATAACATTCACATTCACTTATGGTCAGGACAGAACTCAAATTACATAAAGAACCAGAAAGTAAACCTTTTTGCAAGGGGAAAGACAATCAGTAGAGAGCCATTCCGAGATGACCCAGATGTTGGAATTCTCAGACAAGGATATTAAAACAGCTATTATAACTAAGCAGAGAAATCGAAAATTTTTTGAAGTGGTAACTTTATTTTTTTCTTTTTTATTAAATTTATTGGGGTGACATTAGTTAATAAGAATGTATAGGTTTTAAGTGTGCATTTCCAAAGTGGCAATTTTAGAACAGAAAAGCAGTATCTCAATTTTTTTTTAATTCACTGAATGAGCTTAATAACAGAATGGAGTTGACAGAAAGAAGAATCAATGAATCTTGAAGACAGACCAATAGAAATTATCGAAACCGAAATAACTTGTGAGTCATCTGCAATCTCTAGAACGACCCACCCCCTCAGGCCCTTCAGCTGAGCGTACACAAGGACCACCTTACTTTCTGTCTCAGAAAAACTGATCTCAGAGAGAAACCGAGTGACTAGGGATAACAAGAGAAATCACTACCTGCAATTCTGTTGGACTGGCTGCCCCTTATCTACTAACCATCGTGAGGTCACCCAGATATAAGCAGTAAGAAAGGTAAAGGTGGAAAATGATGGGTAGGATGAAAATTTAAATCTGAAATAACAGCAATATCCAAAGTCCTAGAAATCAAATCTAGTGCCCTATTGTGTATACTGAGAAACAACAGGAAAGTTGTTTTTTTCCCCCTAGAATTGCTGAGATAGCATCCTTAAGATTGTTCAGAAAAAAAGCCAGAAGGATTTTTAATTTTTTTTCTGCCCTATGCAGTCTCTCACCAAAAAGCCAACCTGGTAAACAGGGAGGATGGGGTGGGACCAATCAGTCGGTGCAGTGGGTCTGGGGCTGACGAGCGCCAGCAGGCTGGTGACCCAGCGTCACCTAGGTTGGTGAAAGCGACTGCTCTGAATGCCATCCCTGACCAGTTTCCCACAACCAAGTCACCTCATGTTGGAGTTCAGGACAGTCCAGCAGAAAGTGGAGGAAGAAACATGAGCTGCAGAAGACATGTCAATTTCTATAAGCCTCTTCTCTCATGTCCCACATCCCGCCCACCTGCCCACAAGAGAAGAGAATCCAGAGCAAGTGCTCTTCTCTGACTAAAGTGGGAAATAGAAGAAGAAGTGGTGTCCCCAAGTGTAATAAAAAACCGTGAACCAGGAGTTCTGGCACTTAACATACTGTCAGACCTCAGAAATTCTAAGTCTTTTTTTTATACTCTCTGGGTCTCAGTGTCATCAGGTGAACAAAAAGTCAGATGAAATGATATCTAAGGTCCTTTCCAATAACAATATGTATGACATCTTGCACTTCCAGTCAAGAGAACAGAGTACATAACCACAGCCACATCAAAATTACAACTATTTACAAAACAACCAATGACAAGAACTACCTAAAATCTAGCTGAACAGGAGTCCTATAACTAAAGACATACAGAAGATGCCACATCCAGACTGTAGGAGGGCCAGAGACAGAGAGCAGGTTGGTCCCCTACCCACGTGTGCTGGTTGAAAGTTGGGAGGGATATCTGGGCTGCAGCTCTGGGGGTCTTCCCTGAAGAGCGAGGGGTCCCAGTTCCAGACTGGATACCCCAGCCAAGGGTTCCAGTGACAGGAAGAAAAGTCCCCTTAACTTCCGGCCGTGAAAACCAGCAGAGATTGTGGCTGAGTGAGAAGGAGGGCTTCTGGAGTCCCAGGTGTTCCTCTTAAAGGGCCTGTACTCAGACTTACTCAGACTCACTCCCTCTGAGCTTCAGCACCAGTGCAGTGGCTCCAAAGGCATCAGGAACTGATTTGTCTGGCTTTGGGGCAAGGGCTAGAGGGGCAGCTTTCTCCCAGACAGAAGAGCTGGCAGAAGCCACTTGTTCCTTTGCTGAGTCCTCCCATCAGGGCCAGCAAGCAGGGATCAGAGCTGAGTCTCCATCAACCTGGCTAACACTGTTCGCCCTGCCCTGGTGATTCCCTGAGACCCCACCCCATCCAAACAATATTTACCCTAAGAGGTCCATACCAAGACACACCATAATTAAAATGGCAAAGGTAAAGACAAAGAGAGAATCTTAAAAAGTAGCAAGAGAAAAGCAGTTAGTTACCTAGAATGGCGCTCCCGTAAGACTGTCAGCTGATCCCTCAAGAGAAACTTTGCAGTCCAGAAGGGACCGGCAACAAATATTCAAAGTGATGCAAAACAAGGACCTACAACTGAGAATACTCAGCCAAGCTGTCATTTAGAATAAAAGGACACAGAAGAGGTTCCCAGACAAGACAAAGCTAAAGGAGTTCACCACCACCGCACTAGTATTATATGAAATGTTAAAGGGCTGACTTTATGAAGAAGGTAAAAAAATAATAATAAAAATATGAACAATAAAATGGTTAATAAATGCATATTATCAACAATTACTCTAAATGTGAACAGATGAAATGCTCTAATCAAAAGACAAAAGTGGCTGAAAGGATAAGAAAACAGGACCTTTAATATGTGCTATCTATATGGGACTCCCTTCAGATTGAAAGACATACACAGGCTGAAAGTGAAGGAATAGAAAAAGACATTTCACGAAAAGGCAAACAAACAAAAAAGCTGGGGTAGCAGTACTTACACCAGACGAAACGGACTTTAAAACAAAGTCTGTAACAAGAGACGAGGAAGGACCCAGCGATTCCACTCCTGGTATTTATCCATAGAAACCCACACGCTAAATCAAACACACACACGCATCCATACACTCAGTGCAGCATTGTTTACAACAGCTTAGACACTGAAGCAACCTAAGTGATGAAGAAGCAGTGCACATATACGGTGAAATATGACTCAGTCATTAAAAAGAATGGGAGCTTGCCACCTGCAACAACGTGGATGGCCCTCACAGGTGCTGTACTGAAGAAGTCAGTCAGAGAAAGACAAATACCATGATTTCACTTATATGTGGAATCTGAAAAAATAAATAAATAAACAAAAAAGCAGAATGTAAGAGAACATTCTGATGGTTGCTAGAGGGGAGGGAGTTTGGGGGAATGAGTGGACAATGTCAAGGAATTAAGAAGTACGAACTGGCCCTGACTGCTGTGGTTCAGTTGGGTGTCATCCACAAAGCGGAAAGTCACCAGTTCAATTCCCGGTCAGGGCACATGCAAGAGGTAACTGACTGATGTTTCTCTTTCTCTCTTTCTTCCTCCATTCCCCTCTCTAAAAAATAAATAATTTTTTTTTAAAAGAGTACAAATTAGTAGTTACAAAATAGTCACGGGAATGTAAAGTACAACATAGGGAATATAGTCGATGATATTGTAACAGCCATGTATGGGGTCAGACGGGTGCTAGTTTTATCAGGGTGATCACTTCGTAAGTTATATAAATGTAATAATATTGTACATCGACTGTATTTGAAAAATAAAAAATTATTTTAAAAAACAATATTCATGACATCTTTATCCATGTTATCTCCATCTGCCTTTAAAGAAACTATAAATAATAGGTCTCAAAAGGCAGGCAAGGAAACAATACATTTGATTACTCTTAGAATATCTCACAGGTATACAACTATTCAAATTTCTTAAAGAATAAATTAATTAAAAAATACCAGTAATTTCAAAATTATGTTAAAAGCAATTTCAATATCTATCTGTGATGGAGGACTGCTAAAATAATATTTTTCTGCTCTTAATTCTGCCAGAATAATTTTGTTTTAAGCTTTATTTTGAGTAACTGCGAACTTCATTTTTTTGTTACTGTTCTTTAGAGAAATCGGAAGAGAGGAAGAGAGAAACATCAATTTGTTGTTCCGCTTGTTTAAACATTCATTGGTTGACTCTTGTATGTGCCCTAACCGGGGATAGAACTTGCAGCCTTGGTGTATCAGGACAACACTCCAACCAAGCTACCTGTCCAGGGCCCCAGGATAATTTTTTTTATCCATGTAACTTTTAGGATCAAAAGGCAGATAGTCTTATCCTCCCCTGCTCCTCCCCCGCCATATGACAAATGAACAAACAGACTGAGACCTGTGAACCTTTTAGGAAACTAGAAATAGAGACAGGACTAGAATCCAGTAATCCCATCCTTAAACTTCAGGGCTTTTTTCACCTCACTAAAGAAACCTTACTTTCCTAAAGAAACTTTACCTAACAAAGAACCAAGAGTATAAGCATAAGTAAGACTGAAATTGGAAAGAAAGGATTTAAGAACTTCCAAGCACTTTGGAAAACACTATTAATAAACAATTGACAAGGCCAGCTTGCAACTGACCGCTTTTCTCTGTTCCTCTTTTCTAACACGTAGTCTACAATTAGAGGCTAGGCTTCTCTGCCATCAGCCCATGTTTGTGGGGCTAGCAAAAGAACCAGGAAGAAAAGTGCGGGTAACTCACCTGCTGTAGGAGCTGGCTGAATCAGAAAAACACGCCGGCTCCCTTTAACCTCTGGAAGTCTATGCCTAGGATATCATGGTGCCACAAGGATAAAAGCAGGTAATGTCAAATATAACTAAACAGCAAGTCACAGCAATTACCCTTAGGAGAGAAAGGAACCAAAAGTGCTTTTATTACCTAATGTAATCTCCACAGTAACCCTATCAGGTAAATAATACCGTGTCTACTTTATAAATGAGGAAGAAATAAAGGCTCGAAGTCATATAGCTAGCTGATAAGTGGCAGCTTGTAAGCCGATTTTCACCTAGGTATTTGTGCCCCTAATTTTCCTTTCTCCCCTCCATTATACCACCTCTCTAAGGAATTATCTCTAAATCCTACCCTCAAGAAAGCCAGTCCTGACCCACAGCTCCAACATCACAACCTAAGATGATGGGTAGTTTACTCATTAACTCATTAATTCATTAATTCATTCACTCACTCATTCATTCATTCATTCAAATATCAATCTCTGAGTTTAAACACTGGAGACAAAACAGTGAGTAGATGCCCTGGCTGGTATGGCTCAGTGGATAAAGAGTGCCAGCCTGTGAACCAAAGGGTCGCTGGTTCAATTCCCAGTTGGGGTGCCAGGTCCCCAATAGAGTACTAGAGGCAACCACACATTGATATTTCTTTCTTTCTCTCTCCCTTCCCCTAAAATAAATAAATAAAATTAAAAAATAAATAAAAATAAAAAATAAAACAGTGAGTAGAAAGACCTGCCTTCATGGTGTTTGCTGTATAATGCAACAGAAAAATACTAATGAAAGATCATACTATTAAGTTTGAATTATACAAAATACAATGAAAAGAAACTGACCACTACCAGTGGTGAGGACGTGCCAAAGAGGAGAGGAAGCATGGTGAGCTTGAGGAACTCCAGGACATCTGTGTGACCATAGCAGGGAGGTCAACCAGACGCGTGAGGAGACATATGGAGAGAGCCATACCATGCAAGCCCTTGGGGGCCAAATTACAGATTTGGGTCTTTATCCAAAGAACTATAGGAAGTCAGTTAGATGTTAAATAAGGCTAAAATGTGTACTTTCAAAAAGATTGCTTTGGCTTCAGTATGGACAATATACGGAAAGAGGTAAAAATGACGACGAGATCAGTGAAGAGTTCAGTTCTGTGGCCCAGGAAAGATGATGGAAATGACAGCTAACAATGCTGGGTGCATACAGGGCACGTACCGTATACGTACCAGGCACCACGCACCATTCTAGGCACCTTACATGAATTAATCTTTTTTTTCCAATCCTCATCTGAGGATAAATTTCTATTGACTTTAGAGAGAGAGAGAGAGAGAAACATCTATGTGAGAGAGAAACTGCCTTGTGTCCACACCCTGACCGGGGATCAAACCTACAACCCAAGCATGTGCCCTGACCCGAGACTGAACCCACAACCTTTTGGTGTATGTGACGATGCTCCAAACAACTGAGCCACCCCTACAGGGCCATGAATTAATTTTTACAACAACTCTGCAACAGATATTTTCCCCATGTTAAAAATAAAAAAAGTAATTTAATGGAATTATTGATTCATGCCCTCACCTTCACATTCTCACTTTCTTCATAATCAGGACCTTGTAAACACCTTTAATTCACTTACCCTCCCCAACCCTTCTTCATATTCAACTAGTAAAACTTCAATCCTTGGTAAACCAAACTGACAACCTCTCCAGGCCTACACCAAAGCAGCTAAGTTATAAACTGAGTTGTGTCTCTAAAGAAAATACAACTACCCTGACTGGATATTTTTCTTTTCTTTTTTATAAGAGTCTATTTCAGCCAAACTGATGACATATGCCAGGGAGCAAGATTTCAAATGTTCGTCATTGAGCCCCAGCTGGTGTGGTTCAGTTGGCTGGGCATCATCCTGCAAACCAAAAGGTCGCTGGTTTGATTCCCAGTCAGAGCACATGCCTGGGTTGCAGGTTCGGCCCCCTGGGGCACATACAGAAGACACCCAAGTGATGCTTCTCTCTCAAATAGATGTTTCTTGCCCTCTCTTTCTTCCTCCCTTCTCCTCTCTCTAAAATAAAATATTTTTTAAAAATGTTCTTCATTGACTAGTACTTTAAATTTACCACCACAAATTTCAAACAGGTCCCTCGATGCTGCCAGCAATCCTGCTACAATTCCCCTAGTTGGTTCACTTTCCTACTGCCCAAAATGACTTTCACACCTTTCTCTCAATGAACCTCCAGTCCTTATCACTTAATAACTCTGTCACCAAGAAGCAACATTCATACCGACTTCCTAACTCCAGATTCAACAACGTAACAGCATTTTCTGCTTTTCCTACTGTTAGAATAAAGTCTTTTTTGGCACGTAAAAGTACAACCTTTCTCATCTCTAATGGATCCAATTCCCTCTTATCTTCATATGCAATTACCCCCACTCTCTCTTACATCATCATTTTTCTCTCTTTAGAGACTCATGCCCATCAGCATACAAACACCCCACTTGAAGTCCACAAACCAGCACTGGCTCACACACCATTAGAAGGACAGAAATTGAGATTAAGCATTTAGACATTTTTGTAGCAAGACGACATGGCTACAACACCCAAGGAGATGAACAGTGAGCCTATAAAATATGGTCTAAACAATAAGGGTGTTGATAAACTCACACAGTGAGTCACAGGAGTTAGCTACATTCAAATCAAACGCAGTAGTACCACATGTAGGTCCCAGACAGATTAGGAAAAAACCGGTCCTGCATCACAGGCAGCGTGAGAAGCCACCCTCTAGAACAGTGCTTCTCAAACTTGAATGTGCATACGAATCAGCTGGGGACCTCATTAAAATGCAGGTTCTGATTCAGTAGGTTTGGGGTGGGACCCGAGAGTCTGCATTTCGAAAAAATTCCCAGTTGATCCAGAGGCCACATCTGAGAATCAACATTCTAGAATTTCTCATCTTAAAAGGGGGAGGGGCACAAAAAGAATCAACTCCCTCTTGATCCCATGTCTCCTTCCAGCTACTTCAGCCCCAACATCTCTGCTTCTCTTTACAGCAAAACGTCTTGAAAAAGTTGCCTACACTCGTCATGTTTTTACTTCTCATTCCCCCAGTTCACTCCAGTCTGGCTTCTACCTCCAACACTCCACTAACACTGTTCATCAGAGTCTCGATATTGCCAAATTCCGTGGTCACTCCTTTGACCTCTAAAGGAAGTCACTGTTATTTCTGCCCCTAGGAAGAAGTTTCTTTCCATTTCATGGCCTCCAGAGAACTTCCCTTTTTCTCTATTCTACATTCCCTTTCCTCTCTGCCTGCTGCCCAGGCAGCACACATGGTCTCAGAAGCCAGGGAATCTGGGTTCTCACTGTAATTCAGGAACATATCAGCACAGGTGATTAAACGTCACAATATCAGTTTCTGCAAGTGGATTTAGAGATTATATCTAAACTTCCTGGGGCTGATATAAGGGTTACACAAAAACATGCATTAAGTGCCTAAGCACATAGGGCCTGACATGAAATATATTCTATAAATGTTAATTCAATTTTCTTCTCATCATCATTCTGATTAAGCCCTACATTCCCTGCACATTTTTAATTTATTTCACTTCCCCCATCTAAGTACCAGGAAGCCCTTGAGAAAGAAATCTTGAGAAATTAACTTGCCCAGTTCCAGCAGAAGTAGTTCTTTTTAAATACTAAGAGAAATGGGAGGGTGGGTAGGTGGTACCAGAGGTGTAACCCAGCAGCATCTGAAAAGGCAGGGAGGACACCCGAGTCAGGAGAAACGGTCAGGCTCCCTGTCAGGGTCTCTATGCCTCCCCCCATTCAAGTTCCATCCTGTGGCTATGGCTTTATCTCTTTATCTCATTCTTTGAGTAAGTCATGCTTAACAACAAGTCTCAAGTCAATGTCTTCAGTAGTAAAAACAAAACAACATTCACACTCACACACATACTGGGCAGTACCAAGAGCAATGGAATCCTGAGTCCCAGTCTTGTCTCCCCAGTTTACTGGTTCTGTGACCCTTGTAAAATTACCGTAACTGAGAAGTTTCCTCGTTTGGGAGGCGGAAACGACAGTATGTCTTGGCTACAACATTGGAGAGAGCAAATGGAATAATGTATGTGAAAGTACTTTGTACACCAAAAACATGATTAATGTTATGTTATAGGGACACATGCACAGTCCACCTTTGGCCAGTTCAGGCGTAAGTTTTACTGAGAAAAGTCCTCAGTTCTGGAGTACTCTATCCCATGCTCCGAGGCGACCTGTTTCCCACTCAAGCCCTCCTGTCCCTGAAGCTGAAAATTTTGTATTCTTTCTCATTTCACTTGATTCCCTTTTCTTTTTATTTTAAAGATTTTATCTATTTATTTTCAGAAAGAAGGGAAGGGAGGGAGAAAGAGAGGGAAGGAAACATCAATGTGCAGTTGCCTCTCATGTGCCCCCAACCGGGGTCCTGGCCTGCAACCCAGGCATGGTCCCCACACCACCTACCATGGAGATTTGTTCACAGCAAGTACCCATGAAGTATTGGTTAAACTGACTCAATGCTAATTTCCAATTTTTTGCACTTACATGTGGTATGTGTCCATACCACATGGTCTGCAGCAGGGGTGTCAAACTGATCTTCACCAGGGGCCTTCAAAGGCCGAAATAATTTTAGGATTATATAAATTTTAGGACTCCTTAACTCTTAAGGAAGTGAAATTACATTCGGCCCTTTGAAGGCAACTGTGAGGCTGATGTGGCCCCCAGTGAAAATGAGTTTGATACCCCTGGTCTACAGTGTTCTACAAGAAAGGAACTTCAACAGGGAAGAAGTCATACCTTCCTGTCAGAGTCTGATTTTTAGGTTAAAGAATCAACCTTTGGCCCAGGCAGGTGTGGCTCAGTTGGTGGGAGCATCATCCCATAACCAAAGAGTTATAGGATTTGATTCCCAGTCAGGGTACATACCTAGGTTGCGGGTCCAATCCTGGGTCCAGGTGCGTATGATTCCCAGTTTGGGCACCTATGGGAGGCATCAATCAATGTTTCTCTCTCACATTGATGTTTCTCTTTCTCTCTCTCCTCTACCCACTTTCTTCACTGTAAAAAAAAAAAAAAAAAAAAAAAGCAATGAAAAAATTGTCCTCAGGTGAGGATTTTAAAAACTATTTTTTTAAAAAAAGGACCAACCTTTGAAGTTCCTACTAAATAAGATTTGCACAATAAAGTGAAACAGACAAATGTAAACTTAGTAACTGTTCCCACACTCTCCCTTGGGGTATACAGCCATTGCTACTGCCACAGCCTCCTCCTATACGAGATGTCCACAATCTGCCCTGGCTGGTGTGGCTCAGTGGATTGAGTGCCAGTTCGAGGCCCAGTCAGGGCACATGCCTGGGTTGTGCGCCAGATCCCCGGTAGGGGGCATGGGAGAGGCAACCACACATTGATGTTTCTCTCCCTTTCTCCCTCCCTTCCCCTCTCTCTAAAAAATAAATAAAATCTTTTTTTTAAAGTCCATGATCCAATCTGAGCTGATAGCTTCAATCACCCTCAAATTATTTATATTCTATTGCCTACTCCCCCTCACCCTCTCTTTAAGAATATTCCTGAGATATACACTCTGAGAGTTTTAAACTCTGGCTATGTATTAGAAAAACCTCGGGAGCTTTCATAAATATCACTACTATCAGACAACTAACCCAATTTCTACAATGAGTCACACACACCTAGTACAACCACAAAACTGTTTATCAGCATCTTCCCAAAGCTGAACATATGACTCAGCAATCCTTTTCTCCAACGAGATGAGTGTGTATGTGCACCAAAAGACATATACGTGACTTAGAATGTACACGGGAGCTTTGTCACAAGCCATAACTGTCCCAACTGTCCATCAACAGTGAGTAAATAATTGTGGTACATCCAAACAATGAAATATTACATCCTACTGCACACAATATGAATGAATATCCAGATATGGTGATGAGCAAAAAACTCCAGACCCAAAGGAGTACGTGCTATTCTATTTGCTTCTATTTATATGAAATTCAAGAACAGGTAAACTAATTGCTGGAGACAGAAGTCAGAATAAGTGGTTACTTGAGCAGCCAGTATTGATGAGGAAGTAGCAGGAGGGAGGCTTCTGGAGTTCTGGAAATGTTCTTGAACTCATGTCTTTCTCTTTCTTTATTGATTGATTGATTTTTAGAGAGAGGGGAAGGAAGGGAGAACAAAAGGGAGAAAAACACAGGTCAATTGACTCTTGGGGACCAAACCCACAACCTAGGCACATGCCCTGACCTGAAATCAAACTGGCGACCTTTCACTTTGCAGGATGACACGTAGCCAGCTGAGCCACACTGGTCAAGGGCTCATGCATATCTTGATGTGAGTAGTCTTCACATGACTGTCTATACATAAATTCACTGAGTATCTTCTGAAAATTGTGTGTACAATGTATAAACATATATGGAAGAAAAAAATCAGAATCTTAGGTATCATTGTTTTACAAAAGCACTACAAACAATTCTATTTTACAACCAATGCTAAGAACCATTCTTCTACCTCAACAAGTACAATCTTAAGACTCCCAGGTCTTCCTACTTCCATTCTACTGCAACAGTAACTGTGAGACAAAGTAACAAGAATAGAAGCTTGAAAAGGTAGTGGAGCAGGGAGAGAGGCACCTCTGAGATGAGTAAGGACCCCAGGTGAGGGAGGAAAGTCAAGGCTGATGCTAACGAAACAGCTGAAAGAGACAGTGGGGTACTATGACAACCCCGATTTCGGTTCTGGCTTTACCACTGACTAGCTATGGTCCTGATGTCAGGCAAACTCTTCATTTCTCCAGGCCTCACAGCTGGTAAACTAGATCTCTCAGCGTGTAAACAAAGTCTGGAGAGGAAGTTGAAAGGAATCAAGTAAGAACAGGCCCTTTCGAAAGACTCTAGGTTTACCTCTAGCACAGCACTTATCATTCCGTATCATAATCACCTACTTGTTTATCTCTCCCCATGAACCTTGGGCTCTTAAAAGGCCAGGATTATGTATTTCATCTGCGAATCCAAGCACATGCATAGAAGGTGGCACACAGTAATAAACAGTTCAGCAAATGTTTAATGGCAAAATAGCTGAAAATTATGAATGCCTTATTTATGTTCTTATAAGTATAAATATATAGATCCATAAGAAAGAATAGTTCATCTCCCACATGTACACCCCTTCCCTTACAAATAACAGTGAATATTATTATTTTCCTTATTAACACCAACTAAAGGAAGTCAAAGTTCCAGGATACCCAGAGTCATCGGAAGGCTCCTCAGACTGACTGGTGCAGCTCAGTGGATTGAGTGCATGCCTGCGAACCAAGGGATCGTGGTTCAATTCCCAGCCAGGGCACATGCCTGGGTTGCGGGTCAGTTCCTGGCAGGGGGCCAGTTCCCAGCAGGGGACGCACAAGAGGCAACCATACATTGATGTTCCTCTCCCTCTCTCCTTCCTTTCCCCTCTAAAGATAAATAAATAAAATGTTTAAAAAATAAAAAATTTTAAAAAATTTAAAAAATAAAAAAAGAAGGCTCCTCAGAGATATCCTCCCAGAGGCCTCAAAAGTCCAGGCCTCCTCACCCCTAAATAATATATCTCCTAATAATAATAACTACTGCTTATATATTATTATTTCACAATACAAAGTGCTTTCACCACCATAATCTCAATCAATCCTCACAACTCTGTGAGGAGGTATTATCAAATCCATTTTATATGTGGAGAAACAGGTTCATATTTTAAATAATGTGCTGACCTAAGCGCTCTGAAAGAACTAAAGGAGGACTTTCATATATAGCCTCTTTCTTCAGTGCCCAGGAGGAGAAACGTGAACATCACCGCTCCATCCCCCTGGCCTTCCCAAATGAAAAGGACCAGTCACTAGCTGCCTTGCTTTAGAGCTGACTACCCATTAAGTTTTCCTTGTTCTCAGCCCAGGTTATTCAAGCAAAAAATAAGGCCACCCCAAGGAGAAAAATATCAAAACTTCCAACAGCCACACTCGAAGCTGCTGGCTCATATCCTTGTGTCTGAAGCTAAAGAAATAAAAGCAAAACTTGCTCCAGCAAAGAGCTGTAAACCTTCAGGTAATTAGTTATGTATAGCTGACTTTGATTGTACTTGGTTTTATTTTTTCTTCAATAATTTGTACTGTCTCTTGTTTTCCCCACACCATCGCAAATTCTGCAAAGGTCACATCTTAGGAAGGTCTATCTCCCTTAAATGAGCATATAGCACCCAAACCAGAATTGACCACTAAACATGTTTTACTGACCTAGTAATTTATACAAACTGACTTTCCCAAAATTCAAAACTATAATACTTTAAGTAATCAACAAGTTGGCGTCCTTCGACAGAATTAACACATATAAAATCCAGGGTCTCTAAGAAACCAACACCAAAGGACACCTAGCACCTACCATAATGCCGGGCACACGTTTGGGTGGGCAGGCAATAAAGGTGTGCTGAATGAATGAGAACCAAGAGCTAAGATCCAGTAAAAATCACTTTAAGGCAGAGCAAAATAACTGAGAAGCAAGTGATGCGTAGAGAATGTCAAGAGAATTGGAAAAACAGACAATCAGATTCTAAGGCAGTTCCACCCAAAGTACTGCTTGGCGTCCCAAAGGGGAACACGGGATTTAAGCACCGTGATACACCTACACCAGAGATCTATAGCCCAAGAGCAGGCACCAGGGCAGGGATCTATCATACAGGTTCTCTCTCCTCCACGAGCATCTTGAGTGGTAGCAGCTTACCCCTTTTATTCCACACTACCAGTCCATGCCCTGAGAGGCCCAGCCACAGGACTGCAGGAGTTAAGCCAGGCAGTAAGTACTAAAAGTTAGGAGGAAATTAGCGTGCCACCTGACACTTTTCTGGCACAAGCCTAAACCGACCAGTTTAGGTTACAAACATAACTGCAAGATTCCACTGCGCTGATGAAACTACTCATTTTGTACAAACTAAAAATAACCTATTTATCTAATCAAGAGCATTCCTCAAATATTTTTGTTCTGTCAGCAACCCAAAGTTCCATTTCCTCAAATTCTTATCTAGAGTGTTTTATTAGATCTAAGTCTCCCCAGGTCCCCCAAGCTTCCCCACTCCTCACCCTAATCCTGCAGACACAGCAAGAGACCTAAACCCCTCTCCTAACTCCAGCTTGCAAAGTTGCTTTTCCAATAACAAACATGTACAAAGCTTTGTGGCTCTTCCCTTATGTAGAGCCACAACTGGAAGATGGGCTGAGCTGCAGCAAAGAATAACGAAAAGCAAAGAAAAAATGAAGGACAAGTCAGGGCATGATCAGGAAGTCAGCTAAATGCTTTTCATTCAGGCAGGAATGGAAGGAACCCCACCCACTTTGAAGAAAAAAGCATACGAGTAAACGGTTTCCAGTACAGACAGAGCCAGGCTGTACATTACCACCTCACAATACAGCCAGCAAGCCTGCTCAGGGGACAGATTCATAATCAAAGAGCTGTGAACACCTTACAAGAATCACTAGTCTATTCTAGGGTGGAAGTGACAATTTCAAGGGAAACAATCCCTTCTAGTCATAAAGAGCAGAGAGGGGCTCAAATCATACTAGCAGGTTCCAAGGAAGCTAGAAATCCTGTCCTCAGTAGCTCTCCCTGCTCTCATGCCCTGGGGCAAGCCAGCACTCCTTTTCCCAAAGGTGGAAACTAACTAGGACTTTGAACTTCTTTATAGCCCCTTGATCTTTGCAATAGCATCAGGGGAATCCACAATAGGGAGCCACCCTATATCAGCAATTTTTAACCTTTTTCATCACATGGCACACATAAATTACGTACTAAAATTTTGTGGCACACCATAAAATATATATCTTTGCCCATAAAACCAAAAAAAAAAAAATAGGTACAATTATGATTCATTCGTAATGAGTGGCTATTGATGTGTGTGGCTGTTGTCATTGTTTCTTATTTGACAATCTAATAGAAAAGAGGTCGGTGCCCCTTACGAAACAGTCAGGTATTGCATGCTTTAAAAATGCTTGTGGCGTGCCAGTTGAAAACTGCTGCCCTATAAAGATCTAACAAAGCATTTGCTATTCTGGAACAGTTACCTGGGATTCACATTGCTGTACTTCTCACAACTTTCAAGTCTTCTACCACTCTTACTTTTGACCTTTTACTATCTCTTTAAGACAAAAATAAAAACTAGCTTATTTATAAAATCCATACTCTCAGAAACATTCCTCCTGGGGGGGAAATGTAGCCTGAGACCACCCAAGGTCCGTGTGGTAAAAGTTCCAATGCAGAACCTCTTCGGTGTGGCAGGCCAAGCCAATCCAGGATTCATGGAACCGAAGAGTATCAGAGCTGGAGAGATCCTTGGGGATTGATTACCCAGTCAAGCCTTTCATTTTAAAGATGGCGGAAATAAGGCCCAAAGAGAGGAAATGGAGGTTTGGAGCAAGGCTGGACCTAAGAATCCAAACTCCCAACTCAAGCCTCTTATGCCACCCCGTACCTCCCGTAAGACTGAGTTTACCTGAGTGAAGTGGCTAAGGAAAGGAAGGGAAAAGAAAGTAAATACCGGGTGGGCAAAAGTAGGTTTACAGTTGTGAGGCCACAAAACCAATTTTCTTGTATTATTTGCTAGTTATGTTATCTTCCACACAAACACCTGTAAACCAGCCTCTGCCCCACCCTGTGTATGGCACCAAGAACAGAGGCCAACGCCTTGTGAACTCTCCTCCTCTGCTGCTCTGCAGTGTGACTCAGAGACGGTCGCTGCTCTCCCACATGCCTTCATTTCAAGAGCTTTTATCTTAATTTTTACATAATTTTTACTAAAAGCAAGATATAAATTGCCACTCACACCCTAATAAGGCCTCCCAATCACTGAAAAGACAAAATCAAAAACAGCTAACAGGATGGAATGACTATAAGAAACCCTGGAACAGAAAAGATAACATCCTTTGGGAGAAAGGGACCCATTTTTAAATGATTACTCAACTGCACGGCCCCATCGAAGGAAAGCACGTTACCAGGCTTCTTCACATTCTAGTATCAAGGCCCTGAAGAAAACTTCAATTCTGTGAATCTTGGTTTCTTTAACAGTAAAATAAAAAGAGTATAGCCTTTCAATCATTCTAAGGCCCTTTCAAGTTCTAAAAGGCTCAACCTCTTTCCAAGAAAGGAATGCGGTAGCCCTAGCAGTACCCAAAAAGCCAAGGTATAAAAGTCTTAAACTTGCCACTGGCTAGGAGATGGGTCCTGGCAGATAGACCAGAAAGCTTACTAGGCTTCCCAGTACCTGACAATGACCAGAGGTACCACTAAAATTAAACACGGGGGAAACAGTGCATACTTTTCCCAACAGCGTGACAACTAAAATGTTGATGGTAACACCTTTAAGGATCTGGTTTGATCGTCTACAGATAATTTAAATTTGCCATTGCCGATTGCTTCCATCTCCTCCCTGAATCAAATTAGTATTTATTGTCTACTACTAAATATATTAAATACCTTCTCAATATCCTCATTCTGTTTTCCCTTTCATTTAACATTTTGCATACTAAAGATTTAAAGACCTATGAAAAAATAAAAAATCTTAAAAACAATAATAGAATTTTCAACTGACAGAAAACAAAAAAACTATTGCATATAAGCAAGCTCTTTCCTAAAATATATCAGTCTACACTACATAGCCAATTCAGCATTCGCCTTTCAGAGGTTGCTCCTTCCCAGGGATGTGGCTGATGGTAAAAATGCAAAATAATGTAAGCAAAGAGGACAAAAGTTTCATTTTCTGCTGTGTCATCAATACATCTTAATATGGAGGCTACAGTATATCAGAAATTAAAGCCAAAAATTAAACACAGCAAAAGGAAATGCAAGCTACAATGTAAATTATGAAAAGTAATGAATCTTAAATAAGCAGGTACTTGCCTGCCCACCCACTAAGCCTGGGATAAATATGATTTCTATCAACAAGATTACAAACAGTAATTTTCAAACTTCAGTGTGGATATGGAATAACTTGTTAAAATTCCAGATTGCCAGATACCATCCTCAAATATGTGGAACTGATAGATTTGCATTTATATTCTGGCAGATATAGTCCAAAGACTATACTACTGTTAAAAATACTGTGACAGGGGACAACTGTTAGGTCCCCTGGTGTAACCTCCAGTGTGTGTTCGAAAGATGGCATGCAGGCTGATTTTCAACTGCACCAGACTCACTGTCCCCCTACAGCCGACACTTGAGAATTAATAGGGGCTAATTTTAATCATTGAACAAGGCAAACCTCCCTTCCACCTCCTAAAGCAACTTCTAAAGTCAGTGCTACCTCCACACCTCCAAAGACCCTTCTAGGGGTCACTAAAACACATCGTTTGGGCTCCTTCTCCTAGAAGGTCATTCACTGGCTTTATTCTGGGCTCTGTTCATTTGTTACTTCTCAGAGAAGTCTTCTCTATCATCCTACCTAAAAGTGAGATCCTATCTAAAAATAAGGACCCCTTCTCTAACTTGCTGCTTGCTTCTCCTGTTTTACTTCTCCCATGGCACTAGTGAGTACTCCCTGAGAGTCATAGTATTTTATACTTTATTTATACTTTCCCTCACTAGAATGTAAACTCTACAGTACTAGAAAAAAGGCTTTCCCGTCACTTGCACTGTATTCCTAGCATCAGAACACTACACAGCATGTAGTGGTGCTTGATAGATGTTTACAGATGAACAAAGCACTATTTCAGAAAACAAAATAAGTTCTTGGTCTTTCATTCCATTCGGTTCATCTGCCATACTCCCTGTCACCGAACGGTTCACGCTGGGTGGCAATTCTTCCTTTTGATGGTTACGTCGATATGCAGGAAACTAAATCTAGGTGCCAACCCAGAGCGGCAACCTGCCACTGACTTTCACTAGTCTGTGGTAACTCGATTCTTCCTCCCCACTAAACTGCAACAGAGGTTAAAGGTCCATCCTACAGATGTTTCCAAATGACATATACTTTATAGGAATGACCTGGCTTCTACTACGTGAGGAGTCGAATGCAATGTTGGCAAACACTGGTGTGAGAGCTGCAAGTTTCAACAAAAGCAGACCCAGCATGCTGGCGGCCGGTATCACTTCACTCTGCTGCTTCAGGTCAGCCAGACGCCTTCTGTCAATACTCAGCTACCTCTCACCACACACATCTATTCACTCGCTTATGCACAATAATATCTCATAAAGCACATACTATGCTTTATACACATCACCCCAATCCTCAAAATACTCCTTCCTACAAAATAGGTATCATTATGACCGTTTTATAGATGAGGAATTTGAAGCTCCAAGTTGAAAGCATTGGGTTGGCCAAAACATTCATTACTTTTTTTCCCTGTACGATGGCTCTAGTAGTGCTTGGTGTCTTTAACTTCTTTCTAGACAATTTTGTTAGATTATATTATGACAGCTATCACATCAGGGCGCATTTAAAAAAAAAACTTCACAATTCATGAATTTTTGTCCAGCCATTTTAATATTGAAGATGGAAGAAAATACACAACATTTTCAGTATACTATGCTTCTTTATTTCAAAAAAGGTAAAAACACAGCTGGAACGCAAAAAAGGATTTGTGCAGTGTATGGAGATGCTGTGACTGATCAAATGTGTCAGAAGTGGTTTGTAAAGTTTCTTGGTACTAATGACATTCAGCCAAGTAATTAATTCTTTGCTGTGGGGCTGTTTTATGCATTGGAAGGTGTTTAGCAGCTCCCCTGGCCTCTGCCCACTAGAAGCCAACAGCGGGAGAGAGCTGACATACTCAAAATACCCAAATCAATAAAGTTACTGGTGAAAATAAAAAATGTGTCTTTTATTCTATGGGAAAGACAAGGAAACTATCTACTCATTATTTCCTGAGTACAAGCTCCTTCATGGTACACCTTTGCCCAGATACTTCCCCTGCCTGGAATGATCTCCATCTCATCGAATCTATTCAAAAAACAATTCAACCCCATTTCCGGTTCAGTGGAACTCTCCTGCACCCACTGCCCATTAACTCTTCCCTTCTTGAACACACGCTGCTGGTTAGAATAGACATTCACTATTATGATAGATATACAGTATATATAACACAACTGTAAGGCAAACCTCCAACTATAACATGAACCGCCTTGAAGGTGTGGCATAGACTTGTTCTTTCTTTGTGTTTCCACCCATATAATGTTATGAATATTAGTTATTCAATGAAGATCTGTTCAAGAAAAAAACATTCAGGCCTGGCACTAAGATTTTAGGTCATCATAAATTAAATTTGAGCCCTGGCTGGTGTAGTTCAGTGGATTGAGTGTGGGCCGGGAACCAGGGGGTCATCAGTTCAGTTCCCAGTTGGGGCACATGCCTGAGTTGTGGGCCATTCCCCAGCTGGGGGTGCACGGGAGTCAACCATACGTTGTTATTTCTCTCCCTCTTTCTCCTTCCCTTCCTCTCTCTAAAATAAATAAATAAAATCTTTAAAAAATTAAATTTGATTTCTTCACTCAGAAAATATTAGGATAATGGGATTATCTGTTTATTTTTCTGAAATTTGCAGAATCAAACAGTTAGGGGGGAAAAAAAGCAAAAGTGGGGAGAGAAGAGTATCCTCTGGATACACCAAGTTAATCATTAAAATCAGGGCCTTACTAATTACCTGAAAACTTCAGTTATTTTTACAGAGTACAATTTGTACTTCTCCATGGTTTCCTATCACTCAAAATACATAAAAACCCTCTACAATCTGGTCACTGCTGCCTCTCCTGCTCCATCTCCTAGCACATTCTTGCAGCACTCTCTGACCCCTCTCACACTCTGCCCCACACACACCTGCCCGCCTCCACGGGTCCTCAGGAGGCCAGCTCCTCACAACTTCGGGTCTTCGCACTTGCAGCTTCCTCGGCCTTCCCCCACTTCTTCCCATGGCCGTTCCCTCCTCAGAATTCAAGCCAGAATTCAAATGTCACTTCCTCAGAAATGCCTTCCCTGACGATTCTGGCTAAAGCTGCGCTCTCCTCCTGTTACTCCCTACTGTATCAAATTGTTTCATTTTCATCTATGTCTGTCTGAAATTGTTCTGTTGATCTTTTCACTTCCTGCCTCTCCCAACTAGTACGTAAGCTCCATGAAGGCAAGGATTTTGTCGGTCTTGTTCACCACTGCATCCCAGTGCTTCTAACACTACCTGGCAGGCAGAAGACAGTCAAATAAATATTAATAACAAAAAGAAAAGGATGAGTTTGTTTGTTCGCAGCTAATACTAGAGTTCTCTTCAAGAGAATAAATATCGCTTTCTACCGCTTCACCTTCCACATCATCTAAAGAGTAACTTGCACTAGGATAATTCAATAACTGCTCAATTATGGTTTTTTCTGGCACATCCTTCAGTTACATCTTTAATTAAGTAAAACACATTTCCTTAAGATTTTATTTATTTTTTGAGAGAGGGTAAGGGAAGGAGACAGAGAGGGAAAGAAAATTCCTTGTGTGAGAGCGAAACAGTTGCCTCTCACATGCCCCCAACTAGGGAGCTAGCCTGCAACCCAGGCATGTACCCTGATCGGGAATCCAACCAGCGACCTCTCTCTGTTTGCAAGCCAGCGTTTAATCCACTGAGCCACACCAGCCAGGGCTAAGTAAAAACTATTTTTTAAATAACTAATATGATTCAGGCACTAGGCTAAATATCATTCTAATTTCTTACTTTTCAATTTATCATGTTCACCACTGACATTCTGAAAGGTCCAACACTGAATCATAAACTAAGGAAGCCCTGAGCCCCTGAGCAGAGTGGCTCAGTTTGTTGGGCGTCATCCCACAAAGTGAAGGGTTGCCAAATCGACTTCTGGCCAGAGTACATGCCTGGGTTGCAGGTTCAGTCCCCACTCAGGCATGTACAAGAGGAAACCAATCAATGTTTCTCTCTTGCATTGAAGTTTTTCTCCCTCTCTTTCTCCCTCCCTTCCTCTCTCTCTGAAAATAAATAAATAAAATCTTCAAAAATAAAAATAAAAGAAGTAGAAGAAAAAGCCCAGAAACCCCTCACCCCACAGTCAGATGACCTCATTTTATTGACCTATGAAATGGAACGGAATGCAGTTACCTGCAGGACAGCCACACAAACTTAGTGGTTATTTTTCATGTCAGAGACCACACAGAGCACTTTACTGTTTAATTATACAGGGTGGGGCGAAAGCAGGTTTACACTTGTTTGTATGGAAAATAATACAATAATTAATAAATAATACAAGAATAAACTGTGTTAAGTGTATACAAAACTGTAAACCTACTTTTGCCTCATTCTGTATGTCAATCTCTCACCTATTATTGTCCATTAAGGGACTATTTCTCAAAAAAATCAAAAAAATTTTAAAAAACTGTAAAAGACATCCTTGAGGTATCTGGATACACTGAAAACAGACCAGTATTATATATTACAAAAATAATTTTTAAGGTGAATAACGGTGTGGTGTTTATGTAGCAGAGTGCCCATATTCTAGGGGTTACACATCTGCAGGTTATCAAATAGTTAAGAACAATGGATACAGCTATACAAATATTTATAGCTACACAAGTACAAAGTAAACAGTTAACAATCATTGAATCCAAGTGAAAGGTATGAGTATTTATTAGACTACTGCATTAGCTCTTTTTTAAAAAGATTTTATTTATTTATTTTTAGAGAAGGGGGAAGGGAGGGAGAGAGGGAGAAACATCAATGTGTGGTTGCCTCTTGAGCACCCCCTACTGGGGACCTGACCTGCAACCCAGGCATGTGCCCTGACCAGGAATTGATCCAACGACCCTGTGGTTTGCAAGCCAGCACTCCATCCAGTGAGCCACACTAGCCAGAGTTGCATTAACTCTTCCATAAGTTTGAAGTTTTTCATAAGTTGGTAGGGGAAAAGTTTCTCTTAAAAGATTAATATGTGCATTTCTCTGTAACTAGTTATTTGATTTGCAATACAAGCATTAACATATAATAGACAAAAGCATTCTGAGTTTATTATAAGGATCCACAAACTGAAACACTAAAACACCAGAAATGTCAACAAAAAAGGTAAGAAACAGAAAAAATTTCCCAAGGCAAAGACAACTTCCAGTCTAGACTAGGCCACACATGTCCTTTCTTCTTATGTAACTTTGGGCTCAGAAGATGAAGACACCATATTTTGGAACGCTGCTTCTAGAAAACAGCTGTCAGGACAACACATGCAGACTGGATCTTTCAGCCTCACCCTGCCAGGAAAAGAGTCTGCACAGGGAAATGTCACTACAGAATTGCAGTGGCAATATGTATGAATAGAGCTTTCTAAGTTTGTAAGTATTTTGAAAATACAATTTGGTTTTTATTGCTGTTATATTACAGTAGATGTTAAAAACTATAATCACAACCATCAAAGTATAACTGATTCAGGCAAGGATCACTGGTGGATGCTGAAACCATTTAGTAGGAGAATAGCATATTCACATTGTCTAAAAGACACCCTGCAGATTACTTACAAAGGACAGGATGTACACCTTTACAATGAAGAGATCAAATTTAACGTCAACGGACAGACTAACATTATGTCTAACACACACACACGGCCTACGAACCAAAGGGTGGCCAGTTTGATTCCCAGTCAGGGTTCCCTGGGGTTCCCTGGGTTCTGGGCCACGCCCCCAGTAGTGGGTGTGCGAGAGGCAACCAACCACACATGAATGTTTCTCTCCCTCTCTTTCTCCCACTCTTCCCCTCTAAAAGTAAGTAAATAAATAAATAAATAAGTACACTTTTAATTTAAAAAATGAAATTTTTAAAAAAGGCACACACAAAATGTTAAAGTGGAGCTGTTCTAAATCAGCAGTCTTCAAACTAAAGTTTTGTTGGGGTGCAGCCATGTCCATTCATTTACATACTGTCTATGGGTTATTTTCCCTTGCAAGAGTCAGCAGGAGCCCACAAAGCCAAAAACATTTACCATTTGGTCCTTTACAGAAGTTTGCAATCCCTCTTCTAGATTAGAAGAAACATAACCACCAAATATAACAACAAATCCTAAAGTGGATTCTGAAGGGGAGGGAAAGCTATAAAGAACACTTACGGGACTGGGATAGCACATATGAGTATTAGACACTGTTGTATCAATGTTGAAGGTAGAAATATTTAGGGGTTACAGGTCATGATGTACGCAACCTGCTTTCAAATGTTTCGGGAAAACTGGACAAATAGATAAAGCAAATGTGACAAAATAGTAACATTTGTGAATCTGGGTCAGTGGTTCTCACACTTGATCTCAGAACTACTTTACACCTTTAAAAACTAATGAAGACCCCTAAAGGCTTCTGGTTATTAGTTATATCTATCTAATATTTGCCAATAAAAATTTTAAATATGTACTTAATTTAAAATAATAAGCTCATTAACTTAACATACTTTTACGACAAGTAACTATAGTTTCCAAAAACAAAACATTTAATGAGAAGAGCGACACTGATTTTACACTTCGGCAAATCTCTTTAACATCTGTGGAGGCGTATGCGTTTCTGCATTCAAGTATTAGGATATGACATTTTGTTTGAAGTATATGAGAATAATCCAACTTCACACAGTATGTACTTGAAAAGGGAGTATTTTAATAGCCTTTTAAGATGACTAGAGATATTCTCTGGTACTACACCATAACTCAACAAGTGGCAGTTTCTTATAGGTTAGTTGCAATGTGGAATCTAAGCCATATTCGTTAACTTTCCATATTCTGTTACATTAAAATCTATTAGTCTACCTTGCCCAAGCATAACTTTATAAAATCATACATTGATCATTTGGAAAATACTGGTTCATAAGCTGACAGAAACACACATCTTCTAAATGTTGACACATTTCATTGTCCAGTATCAAAAAGTCACTTTTGTTAGTATCACCACCTATCTCATCACAAAAGACTTTATGTATTGAGAAGCTCCCAAGCTCACAGAGGTAGATAAATACTAGGCAAAATTCTAAAGTCTTTCCTTAAAATTTCAAATTCTATCATTGGCAATAGATACTGTCCGTTATTTTCCTTAAAGTAACATGTTTCATTTCATTCATTTCCAAGAAAAATGTCTGTCAAATACTCAAATGATATTTCATAAGAAAAGGTTAGTTTAGCTTGCAACTTAATCATAATAGTGTTTTTCCTCAAAAAACCATTGTACCTTGATATACAGAAGTGCTTCAGAGAACTTCCCATTCATCACATATTAAAACAATGTAGACTTAAGGGTTCTACTCAAGAATTCAGTAAAATTGAGAATTTTTCCTGCTTCATCAAGGACATTCTTAAGTGAAAGTGAAACTGGCATTTTAGTTTTACTGAAAAGTATGTTGCAAACATTATTACTAATGCAACCTGACACCTCTTCCTTGATTTTCGCTAAGGCATCAGCATCTTTATCCACCATTGATTGCTATTGCATCATCAGGACAAAGGTCACTACGGTGAAAAAGGCAAATGAGGTCTTAGTATTATCAAGAAAATAGTTTTGACCTTACAGATCCCCTTAAAGGGTCTTGGGGCCCTAGCAGATGTAGCTCAGTGGACTGATCGCTGGCCTGTGAACCAAAGGGTCACTGGTTCGATTCCCAGTCAGGGCACATGCCTGGGTTGTGGGCCAGATACCCAGTGCGGGGTGGCGGGGGCACATGAGAGGCAACTACACATTGATGTTTCTCTCCCTCCCTTCCCCTCTCTAAAAATAAACAAGATCTTTTTCAAAAAACTCTTTTGAAAAAAGGGTCTTGGGGACCCCCATGAATCTGTGAATAAACCCTTTGAGAACCACTGATATACTGTATTTTTCAGACCTTAAGACGTACCTAGGATTTAGAGGAAAATAGGGGAAAAAATTCTGAAGCAAAGAATGTGGTAAAATATTTAATAACATAAATAATATAATATTTAACCAATGTAAATGTAAACAGAACTCAACAGCAGCATTAACAACCATTATTCCTCCCAAATTGGGGGGGGGGGGGGGGGAGTGTGTCTTAGAGTCCAAAAAATATGGTAGGTGAAAAGTATGTGAGTGTTCATAATACTATTCACTCAAATGTTTAGTTGGTTTAGAATTTTTCAAAAAAAAAAAAAAAAATGAAGAGGGAAAAAGTAAACCATAAGAAATTCTCAACTACTTTAAAGAGCACAAGAGAAAAGACTTTCCCCAATATTAACGAATATATGGCACAGCAATGTTCTTCTGAAAACAAAGAACAGTAGTGGAAATTAGCTATCAGGTATTATTAATTAATGAAGGTCTAATACAAAAATTCAGCTCCCTGGAGTTTACTTGAAGAATTCATGTGACAAGGAACTATTGCCAACAAAATACGTATAGATCCACAGTTCCTTGTTTTGAGCTAAATGTATTTTGGAATTCAGAATTTTTTAGACTTTGGAAAGATAATATAATAGGGGCTAAGGCAGCACCCAGTAGGCAAATACATTAATATAGTTAAATACATGAATAATCATACTAAGTAGAATAAATAAAATTATAAATAGGCTCACTTTAGTTCAGGTCACATTTCACAATGACATGAGTTATGTTTTTCATTTTCAAGTGCTTTTTGGTTTTTGGAACTGCATCTAAAGCCCGGGCTGGGTGGTTCAGTTAGTTGGAGCATCATCCCATACATCAAAAAAGACTGTGGGTTCGATTCGCAGCCAGGGCATGTACCTAGATTTCAGGGTTCCATCCCCCATCAGAGAGTGTAGGGGAGGAAACTGATCGATGTTTCTCTCTCTCCCCCTAACCGTTCCTCTCTGAAATCAATATCCTCAGGTAAGTATTAAAAAATGAAAAAATGAAATTTCCTATAAAAGACTGTGGGAATATGCTACACTACTATTCATATCATTTCATCAGCCTACACTAGTACCTATTTATGGGGTAAGGGTTTAGGTAGAATCTTTTGAAATTTTCAAGAGAGCTTTATTTGTGATTCCAATGTAGTTGCACATTCAACTCAAGATTTGGAAAAACCACATTTACAGACTAGGTGGTTAGAAACAGGCACAGTGCCAATATAAATCATTTTCATTGAGAGTCAAAGTGACCACAGAGAACCTGGGTTGGGCAATGTAACACCAACAGTATTGGATTGAATATAATTCCCTAAGGCTAAAAATTGGTCCCTGAATGAAGGATGATTAAAAATTAAAACTATGGCCTTGGCCAAGTGGATCAGTTGGTTGGAGCAACATCCCATACACCAAAAGGTTGCAGGTTTGATCCCCAGTCAGGGCACATACACCTTGTGTTGCAGGTTGATCCCTGGTTGGGGAGAGGTCGGGATGAGGTTGGGCACATAGGAGAGGCACAACCAATCAACGTTTCTCTCTCACTCTCTCCATTCCTCTCTTTTTAAAAATCAACAGACAGCCCTGGCTGGTGTGAGTGGAAAGTTAACTTACCACTCATGCTCTCTTGGGAAAAAGAAAAATACTAATACAAGGTTAGTGTATCAAAGTCTCAATTCAGTATTTATTGAGCAAGGTACGTGCTATAAGTGGGAATATGGAGATACTTTATTCTTATGCTATTTATAATCTTTTATAAGTAGACAAAGGTGAGCAAATGATTATAACACAATATAAGTGCAACAACAAAAGAAATACAAAGTACAGAAGGAGTTGATTTATTATGGAGTCAGGAAAGGTTTCATAGAGGCAAAGATGTGTTTAAAGTCCTTAAACTAGATTTTAAAGAATTAACAGAAGTTCTCTCCAAGCACATAATGGGAGCAAAAAGGCTATCTATCAGTATACACTAAGTGTCATAATGTCATTAAAGAGCTTTAGAATGAAATTTAAGCTAATCTTTGAGAATGAGTAATATACATGATTATGTATAAAAAAGAAGGGAACGGGCCATGAGATAAACTGAGAAAATAATGAATCATGGGTAAAACACAATCGGAAGTGCATGTATTTTAGCTCAGCACAGAGAGAATCACCCAAACAGACTGGTGAAGTAGCACTGACAAGTTGCTGTAGTTGGTTAACTTGGGTAGCATTTTAATTTGTTTTTTCCAAAGAAATGCTGCCTATATTTCAGTTGCTTCAGTTGTTTTTTCCACATATAAAATCTACATGCCAGACTACCTACCTTTTTTTTAAAGATTTTATTTATTTTAGAGAGAGGGGAGGGAGGAAGAAAGGGAGAGAAATAGCAATGTGTGAGAGATACATTGATCACTGCCTCTCCCGTACCAACTGGGGACCTGGT